>LOEQ01003792.1:159617-182733 GCA_001685075.1 Bramus lutescens
TAGATAGATAGATAGATAGATAGATAGATAGATAGATAGGAAGGAAGGAAGGAAAGGGGAGACAGAGAATATCTAAGAGCCAACAAAATGCCTTTGTATACTAGAATATGAATATAATGTGTTATTAATGTATCTCTATCTTTTTCATTCCAATATTATCTCCCCATCATTTAAAAACATCCAGCTTTACTTGAAACTGTAAGATTCTTGTGAATGGAAGCAGATGTGTTTTCAGTCCTGGCCTTTTACATTCTGGGTATTTACTTTGCAAAGTATTGTTATTTGTAATTGATTCACATGAATTGCACATATTTAGGCAACATGGTGTGATAATTTGATGCACACAGTTAATGATCAAATCTGGGCAATTAGGATAGCTATTAGTTTTATGTTTTCCTATTAGGACCATCCCTCTATTAGCCCTCTATTAGCTACTTTTGGGCATGTAATTAATTGTTATCAACTATAATCATGCTGCCATACTATAAAGCATTCTCTTTTCCAGGGGCATACCTGTTCTCTCTCTCTCTCTCTCTCTCTCTCTCTCTCTCTCTTCCCATCTGCCCTTCCCACAGCATTCAACAAGAGCTACTAACCACATAGCAGTGCTTTGGTTTGTGTGCTTGGTGCTTGTACATAGCCATTATCCAGTAAACTTGACTGAAGTTTAATATATTGTCTTCCTTCAGTTGGCTATGGAATGGTAAGGAATGAGAAAGCCCTGCTCCCAGGGTGTCTTGCAAGGCCTTCTAATGGATGTTTATATATGATTAGTGCCCTTACTCAAGCTATTCCTGGTAAAGTCTTGTCATTTTGGTTTAATCAGAATCTCTTTAAGTTCTGCATTATTTGGATAAGACCAAAGATGTACCAAACAAATAAAAAAATGCACTAACCCAATGTTTGTGTACCTTTTATCAGTGCTATACAATTTATTTGACAGTAAATGATCTGATGTTTAAACCAAACTGGCATCATAACCTAAAAACAGTCAGTAGGAACAAATACAAGGAAAGCTTCATAGAGCAAGTTTGAAGTTTTAATTCACAGGTTTTCTGCTAATAAAAATATCAAAGTAAATGTAGGTCCTTTTGGAAATGTTTCTTGGTCTTTTTTTAAAGCTTTAGAATCAAGTATATCTGTGTGCCTCCTGTTAACCTTAAGGCTGTCTACTTATAGAATTGTGATACTGACCATCAGGTGGAGACTCTCAGGAAGAGTGCTATTGAAAACCCTGTCTTTCTGCACAGATGTAGTCACCTGGCACACTTGGATAAAATGCGCTACCTGCACCTACACTTTGTTTTGTTTTCAGTGTGTGCATTCGGGTACTTCTCAGAGAATTCAGATTCGAGGGAGAATTCTGAGGTTACCAGTCATTACTTCTGTTATCACCGAACATATACTAAGTGTTTTCTGGTAGCTTAGACTGACTCCCAAATTCTAACAGAGCTTTGCCTTCTATATGGGAAGTTGATGCTGTTCAGCTCCATAATTAGAAACTTTGACGAATACTTTCTAGCATTGTCATTGCTGTCAGGTGATATAAATGTCATTTCACTTTGCAGAAGGGCTTGCCAGCTACTTTGCATGACAGAGCAGAGAATGGGAAAGATCGTTTTGTGCTGTGAAGCTTCGGGAAGGAAGTGATCTATAACTTGGAACGGAACAGGAACTTCTTAAAGCAATCCTGAGTCACTGCAGGCTCTCAGCAAGAGAGCTGTGACTCATCACAGGTCACCCAGAGGCTGGGGCTCAGCTGCAAATAGAACAGAGATCTCAGCCCTTACTCCCCACCCACTTCCTCTGACGACTTGCATAGATCTGTTGAGTCACAAGACCATAACGTAGGGCAGCTGTTTCCTGAACACCTTTCCGTTCAGGAATTTTTAGCCTGTTCTTTTTTACTCAGCAAAAGCAGAAACGTTACTTACTAAAGAGGCTTTGGGTTTTTTTATGTATCGAAAAGAGACTAAGAAATACAACAATTTAATTCACCTGTGTATAGCACCATTGTCTGGTGTTGCTCTCACTGACAAAACAGTTCGGATAGAAATGATTTAGTGTCATGAATGTCATTTGCAAGAAAGAGAAAAAGCTGCTGTCATCCAAGGATGAGCTATTCTTCTCTGTACCATGATTTTATCTGTGTGGGATCTGTAGCCTCTAGAACATCCACACATAATAAACAATGCAAACAATATGTTAAGCAGCTGTGATTACATCTGATCATAGTTAGTTTCTCTCCCAAGACCCTAATGTGACTCTTTCTAGAGACTAATCTGTAGAAGAATGACAGATCAAAAAGGGGTCAGATCCTACAGTGCTGACTGAGGTTTCTGTCCCTCCTGGTCCTGCAGTCATTCATTAATCATAAACTGGTTGGCCTATTAGCTTAGACTTTTTATTAGTTAATTCTTACATCTCAACCCATAATTCTTGTCTGTGTTAGCCACGTGGCTTGGTACCTTTCACCAACAAGGCATTCTCCTTCGCATCTGGGTAACTACTGCAGACTGAATTTTTCCTCTTCCCAGAATTCTTCTGTTCTCATTGTCCCACCTCTACTTTCTGCCTGGTTGCCCCACCTATATTTCCTATGTGGCTACTAGCCAATCAGCATTTTATTAAACAAGTACAAGAAAGAAATCTTCACAGGATAAAACCATTTTTCCATAGCACTACAGAATAGCCAGGCAGTGGTGGCATGCACCTTTAATCCTAGCCTGGAGGAGGCAAAGGCAGAGGTGAATGGATCTCTGTGAGTTTGAGATCAGCCTGATCAACAGAGTGAGTTACAGAACAGACAAAGATATACAAAGAAACCTTTTCTCAGAAAAAAAAAAAATCCAAAAACCAAAACAAACAAAAACAGAACAAAAAATAAATCCTACAGAACAAATAAACGTCAAAACTTCACATGTGCATGTGTGGACATGTACTATGGTAATGTTTTGTTCGTGATCTAACAAATAAAGCTTGCCTGAAGATCAGAGTGCAGAGCTAGCCACTAGTTAGCCATAGAGGTCAGGCAGTGGTGGCACACACCTTTGATCCCAACATTCAGGAGGCAGAGGGAGATGGATCTCTGTAAGTTCAAGACCACCCTGGGCTACACAAGATGGATTCAGTCTAAAAGAGAAACAGAGCCAGGCAGTGATGGTTCACACCATTAGTCCCAATACTTGGGAGTTAAATGCCTTTAATCCCAGCACTAAGGAGATGGAGACAGGAAGGGATATGGCTGGGCAGAAAGAGGAGAAGACAGGAGCTCACCACATTCAGTCTGAGGATTCAGTCTGAGGATTTGTGTAGACAGGATCTTGTCACTTTCCTTCTGAGGATTCAGTAGAGGTAAAATGTCACTCCAGTGGCTGGCTCCTTTACTTCTCTGATCTTTCAGCATTTACCCTGATATATGACTCTGGGATTTTTATAATTAAGACCAATTAGAATTCACACAACAATGTACCCTATAAACTGCAGCTTCATTCAAGTGTGCATGTGTGAACATGTGTCATATAAACTGCGGCTTCATATTATCAAATAAATGACTAAATGCCTCAGACATCTTAACTAGCAGAACTTTCCAACAACTTTCATCGAGTATTTTGGTCATGCTCCACTTGGTAAGATAGAATTTACTCACTTAAGATTAAATTACCCATTAATTTACTAAGTGCTTAAAATATACCAGTGACTGTGCCCAGTGGTGGGACTCACTGTTGAGCAAAATAATTATTCTTTCTTCCCTGCTTCCAAAAACTTACGTAAGAGCCATCTTCTCTCTTTCTGTGTCTGTCTAAAGAGGTGAAAGATCTTCTGCTTCCTATGTAGGAGTCCTTTCACCAGAGAAAAGATAATGCCAGGTTTTGAAAATCACAGACATAGTGTCTGTCTACGATACATATTTCCCTTAATGTTTAGGCCATGACTTTGCCCCACTTGTACAACCAGCTGTTTCTTACTGCACCAGTTACTCTTTTGTTAATTTCTCTTTTCACTAATATAATAAACATATTTCTGGTGATGTTGTAACATTTTGCTATCCTTTTGTCACGGAGTCTGTCAAAATTATACCAGTAGGACTAACTTTCCACAAGGGTCATGAACAAGCTACAACCAGGCAAGATTCCTTCACAAGAGTTCTGTTTCCTTCAGCAACAGAGTACTATATTGACCATTGACTGACTTGTACACTCATTCCTTCATTATCCATCTGCTGTTTTCCTAAAGAAGTGCATGTGTAGTGCCTGCACTGGGTGAGCACGGGGCTGTGTGTGCAGGGCATGGTTGATAAAGCAGACATGGCATTCGCCTTGCGGTTTCCAGCTTACTACTTGCTGTCCAGCATAGCGTAACTTTCAATACCTTTCCTTCCATCAGTGCCTGACATTAAGAATGACTCAAGCAACCGTCTTCAGAGAATCTCTCTCTACCTAGGTACCTGCAGACTTTCCTTACTTGCTGAAATTGCCTATTCCTTCAAACGATGCCATGGGCAGTTCCCTCAAGGAAGAACCAGGGCTCACAATACATTATATTCTGCTTCCAGTTGTCTGAGGCACTGGTGAAGAACAATCCATGGATTCTAGTAAGATGCGAAGACCTGGGTTCGGTTTCTCATTTGCCGTTGCCTGGCACTCCAAAAACATTCTTCTCAAGTAGAGCGAAAGGGCCACCTGAAGCTCCGTTTCCACAGCAGCGTTAATGACAGCTAATGATTCAGAAAGCAGAATGTAAACATGGCCAGTACCTCTTTGTGTCCGTGCAACATCAGGACTATTGCTAATGAAACAATTTCTGTAGTTATTACCATTTTATAAAAACGAGTTAATTTTGTAAAATGCTATGAAAACATGGATTTTGCAGCCACATTGTCCTTTATTTGTCCATTTAAGAAAAAGTGTTGCTGAAAGACAGTTCTTCCCTTTGCTCAGAAAGTGCCTGCTGTGTGCTCACGAAGACAAGGACTGGCAGGTGAAACAAACCATGAAGATTCAAAGAGAGCTGCTTCATGTATTTAAATACAAACATTTGTAAGAGTGTAACCTATTTTAAATTATCTATTCCATGTATATAACTTACAGAATAAACTAATATGAAAATGCCTATGTATTAATTTTATATACTATGCTCATAGGTATAAGACACAAGGCATTATTCACCCCAAGGAAAGAAACCTAAGGGGACATAAAGATGAACACAGGTACTTTGGAGTCTGTTTTGTCTGAGGGTGGTCAAATTCACCCCGTGTTGCCTGAAATTAAGTTAGTATCATTCCTTTGCAGTTTATGGATGGGTTTCAAATAACCATGAGAAAATGCTTTGTCAAGGTCAGGTGAGGACAGAGAAAGTGTCTTGGGAAATGATATTTTTTTAGGTGTCTTAAATATGGGGAGTTTGAAGGTGAATCAAGATTGAGCATGAAGTTTAGGGAGATGACCTTTACAAGTTATTTTAGACCTGATTCACATTGATTTTGACTTTCTTTGTTTGTACCTTGGCAATAATAGTGCCTGTCTCACATCTCACAGATCATTATGCACGGCAGAATAGATGATGCACACTAATTGTCCCCCAAAATATAGAGAATGAGTATTTCTGCTGCACCAAAGGAAGTTACTAATTAATACAAGTGAATAAGACCTGACTAATGCCACCATTATACATTAGCATCTATAAGGAACATCCAAATTAAAACACAAAAGGATATTGCAGGGCCTTCTGTTTATAGAAAAGAGCACTGATTCACTTGTAGAAGATGGATTAACTGATGAAATGGTTTGCCTTTATATTGATTTGTTTAACATTTTAGGTGGGTGACAATGTGTTACTCCATATAAGACCCTCCCTCCCTACACTTGCCGGGTAGTGGTGGCACATGCTTTTAATCCTAGCACTGGGGAGAACAGAACAAGTGGATCTCTGTAAGTTTAAGGCTAGCCTGGTCTACAAGAACTAGTTCCAGGATAGACCCCAAAGCTACAGGAAAACACTGTCTTGAGAAAAACTAAAAAAGAAAACAAGATCCTCCCTACACTCATAGACTGGCCTTGGTAGGTAGCTAAGGACAGAAGGTTTCCTGATTGATATGCTTTAAGCAACATGTAAAGGTACAAATTTGGGGCAGCGTTGTTCACAATCGTTTGCTCTGCACTAACTGCGCTAGTTTGTCTTCCTGCCTACACTCCTCCTCCTGCTGTCCATGCCTGTACTCTTCAACGCCTATGGTGAGCCCTGGGAAAACACAGGTGATTCTGGAACCAAGTGGATAACAAAGACAGTGCTCTGGATACGGCCTCTGAGCATCTACTGAGGGTCCACGTGTACATCTCTGCCAGCAAAATCATCATCCTCGTGAGACTATTTCTCGGTGGTATCAGCAGTATCCCCTATGTTATTCCAAAACACTCAATATATTAAGAAGCCAGCAACACGTACTTTGTTAGGTACTATGCACGGGCACCTTGGCCACAAAGAGCACTACATCAGGAGTTAGGTGACTAGGTTCTCACTCCTGCTATCCTGTGACCTTGAATGAAGCTTTAGACCCAGTGATTCACATCCCAAGGATCAAAATAATAATCTATAAACGTTCATGTTTACGGCTGTTCAGCCACAATTAATTACATTCTTCCCTTCAATGCCTGATATGTTTCTAGTTATTTGTTATTTATCGTTTCTTGTTGTTTATCTTTTCCATTTTGTGGATAAGAGATCTCTGCTTTAGACGGTTGAAGACGATAGGAGAATGTAGTGGAAGGAGACATCTCCACTCTTCAAATTACTTATTTCTTTATAGCGGTATTTTATCAAACTAGAGAAACAAAATCAACAGAGAGGAAAGTGAATGGAGGGCAACAGAATTACAACTCTAAATGGGCTCTATACCCTCCTTACTTAAATGACTCTCCCATTTGACTTCCAGTTTCAACAGTCCCCAAGTGGGATTGGAAAGGGATTTAGCAGGAAAGGGGATTACTGAACCAATTTTCATTTAATTCACACAGTAAATGTTTGGGATTTCTGCCTTAAACTCAGCCACATATTAAAGTTCATATTTCTCAATAACTTTTCCCTTGGAAACAGAGTTTCGTTGTAGAGCCAGGCTGGTCTGGAACTCCATGTATAGTCTAGCATGGACTTAATCTTGTGCTGCTTTTTCTCCTGAATGATGTGACAGTGGGCATGAGCTTCCACGCCAAGCTCATTAACCATGTACCCTTTAAAACTAAGAGGACCTCCTAGGCCTGTTTGTTCCCAGCGCTGCAAACCAATCATGGTGCAGTAGAAAATGCTCTTGAAGCTCTGTCTGTCCTTTCGGACATAAAGCTAAGTCTGTGTAGCAGATTGGGTGTGGGTGTGAGTGAAAAGGAAGAATCAAGGATGTGTCCAAGTATGTTTGCCTGAGCAGCTGCAAGGATGGAGTTGCCATCCGCTGAGACGGGAAAGGTTGGGGATAGAAGAACTTGAAGGAAAGGAAACTTATTCTGGTCACGTTATGTTTGTGATGACCATTAAGCAGTTAAACAGAAATGTCAGTGTTTGAGGCTTTGGGAAAGGTCTGGTTTAGAGATATAAATTGGATAGTTGTCCACATGTAAATAGTCCTTAAAGCCAGGACTTGGCCACGGCAATGGGCGTCAATAGAAAAGAGACAAAGGTGCCCACTCTGTCCAGTCTTATTCAGGACAGTGGTAGAAGGCTTGCCTGGAGCAGTGAGACAAGACAGAGAAAGGAGACAAGGTGATACAGATATGAAAAGGCAAAGTGAAACTTCCCTATTTGCAGAGAACATGACTCTTTACTGAGAAGACCCTAGATTCCCCAGCTAAAAACTCTTACATCCGACTGCTTTACTTTCAGCAAAGTAGCGAGTTACTAAATGAACAAATTAGCAGTCCTAATATAACCCAAATAAGAATCCACTAAGATATCAGAAAAAAAGCCCACATCCATTATAGTATCAAAGAATACTTAGGAATAAACCTAAGAGGTAAAAGACTTTACAAACAAAACAGGGAGGTACTGAAGAAAGAAATTGAAGAAAAGATAAGGAAAAGAAAAAAAACCTTTCATGCTCCTGGACAGGGCAGATCAACATTGCAAAGATATCTACCTTGACAAAGTGATCTACAGACTCAGTGGTAGAGAGATCATGATACTTCATCTGAAACTACACTACAAAGCTGTAGTAACAAAAAAAAAAAACCCTAGTATGGCACAAAACCAGGATTGTAGAGCATTAGAATAAAAGACCTGTGAGTAATCCTACAGAACTTTAGGCACAAAATTTTTTTCAGCAAAGTGTTCAAAACAAACATGGAAAAATAGTATGTTCTTCAGGTAATGATAAAACAAACAACCAAAACCCAAGGATATCTATCTGCTTGTAGAAGAATGAAATTCCATGCAGTGTACAAGGTCAATCATTAACTATGGACCTGGTAATGGTAATTAGGGACAATATAGGTTTCAAGGATCACAGCATAGATTTTTTTAATGCTGAAGATTATTCATTCTTGAATAGGCATAATATAAGAATTCTTGAATTAGCATAATACATTCTTTGATAGGTGTAATACAAGATAAAATGTTGTGGAATATTAGTTTGAGATATATTACATTCATTTATGCTGTGGAACATTTGTTTAAAGATGCAAAGATGTGTTGCATTCTTTTATGTTGAATTTGTTTGACTCTGTGAATCTGTGTTACTCTGCCTCTCTAAAACATCTGATTGGTCTAATAAAGAGCTGAGCAACCAATAGCTAGGCACGAGGGGGATAGGTGGGGCTGCCAGATAGAATAAATAGGAGGCGAATTCTAGGCTCAAAAAGAGAAGAACAAGGAGCAAGAAAAGGAGGAGAGAAAGATGCCAGAGGACAGCCACACAGCTAGCTAGCCATGGAGTAAGAAGGAAAGAAAGATATACAGAATATATAAAATAAAGAAAGGTAAAAGACCAGAGGCAAACAAGGTTAAAGAGAAACAGGGTGATAATTTCAGTTAGAAAAGTTGGTTAGAAACAAACCAAACTAAGGCCAGGTATACATAAATAAAAATAAGTCTCCATGTATTTATTTGGAGCTGGGTGGCGGACCCCCAAAGAGAGAGAGAGAAAAAAAAACTCCAGTAGAATACCAAGTTAATGATTCTGATTTTTATATAATAAGAGATTATTTTGTGCTAAACTTTGCACTCAAGAAAATTCAGGACTCTGGTAATTGAAGTAATATGATTGATATATAATTTATCAACTTTGAAGAAGATACTGTTGTTTTTATAATAAATTCTAAAATTATTTTAGACCTAGAAGAATGTTGCAGCAGTATTTCTCATTTGTCCTTTGACTCAGTTTCTCCTAATGTTAATATCCTATGTTAACTATAGTTAGATTATTGAAAAATGGGAATCTCTGTAAATGGGATTCTGTTAATTAAGTCATGAGCCCTACTGGAATTTCAGCATTTTGTGGTTTCCCTTTCCTCTGTTTCGTGATCCAGTTAAGAATCCTACATTGCATTTTCTTTTGCTTGCTTAGTAATTGCTCAGCTCCTGTCATTTCCCACTATATTTTCAATGCCTTTGCTAGTGTTAGTGAGCAGTGCTTGCTTAGTTATTTTGTAGACTTTTGAATGTTACTGTTGGATTGGATTCAAAAAGTCAATAATACATCAGCTAGTACTCTTTGTTCATAAAGTAGTAGTATTTCATAGGTATACATAGTTATATAAATTTTAGATACATAGATATACAGACATTTTAAATACGTTCTGAGTAATATAGAGTTGCCATTTTCTCAAACATACTGAGATTTTCTATTCATAAATAAAAGGTGAGTCAGTAAACTAAACAAAAATATTGTACAGTTCACTGTTCTTGGAAATATAGTAAAATATGTGGCATAATCATTAAGTCATGGAAGACTCTTATACAGTTTAATTGCCTTCATTGATTCTTTGTGTTGCTTCAATATCACTTCTGCTTAGAGGTAATCTCATATTCTCCCTTCATCTAAATATATATATATATATCTGATGTGTGTGTGTGTGTGTTGTTGTTGTTATTTTGAATTCATTCCTATTCACCCAGAAAAGTCAGTAGTCTCAATTCATATGGTCTTCTGGTCTATCCGGGCTACACATAGCCAAGTTTTTGCAACTGTCCTTGTCCATATTAGACTGTGAGGTATATGTATTCATTTATTTTCTAGGAAATCCATGTATTTTTATATAATTTTTATTTCACTGTTGTTTTATAAACTACGCATCACAGCTCTATCCTTCATATCAATTTTTTTAAATAATTTTCTGTGGAGTTTAAAATGCTTGATAGGAAAGTTTGGTTATACTATTAGGAAACAGAAAATTCCCTCCGTGTGTTAAGTAGATTCTTGTTTGGAAGCTCATGCTGAACATGCCAGCTTTCTCCCAGCCATAAGGCAGCACGGAATGTGATGCCAGAGCACAAATAAGCTGCTGCCACCACCGGACACCTGGTAAGACTTCTGATGATGGTGATTAAATAAAGGTCAAAGAATATCACTGCGCCCTAATGGTAGTCATCACAGCCCGGGCCTTTCTCCGGCTGCCTTTGAAAAGACTAAAAGAAATGGGTTTTGTTTAGGCAGTGAATGTTCTCATTAAGCATCTCAGGGTTTCTTCAGAAAAATAAAACCAAATGCCAGGGTTCTGAGTACTCGATTGTAGGTTTAAAGGAAAACTAAATGTAACCTTTTGTTATGTAAAATAATAAACTCTTACGATAGCCAGAAAGGCTTTCTTTTAACACAAAGTGCATGTCTTTCTATTTTCTAGAAGGCTTCGAGGAGGCATCATGTGACCTGTCCTGAAATGTGCATTTTAAAAGGAGGGATCACTCTGATAAAGTGGAATGTGACAGTGTGAACGTTCTATGACAGAGGGCAGAGATTTCTAAACAGAACTATGGGGAGCGTTGCTAAAAATGGTCTGAAAATTTTTTCAGTGCTTTTAATGAAATTGCCTATCGAATCATCCCCATGCCTTTGATGCATAGAGTTTACTCAGAGAAATTTCAGCCTGACTTGTTCAGTATCATCAGGACCAATCCAGTGAGAAGCCCTCATTTCCTTCTGCTTTCTACCTGTGTCTTTCTTTGCTACTGGCATGAGCCCTAAAACACATGGTGGGGGGCAGGAAGGCTTCCAATGTCCAAGCTAACGACTAATCGCTTAGTTGTGCTGTGTGATCATAAATCTAGCAAGAATATGAGTTTTAGGCTTCATGTGAGTTCCAGTCTCGCATCCCCTGAGAACTAAAACGTAAGGATACTATAAGATGCCCCCACAGGCACGTAAGGGTGAAGATGAATCCTGTGTGGCAGGATGCACAGTGTTATTCTCAGCCCCCTTTTCAGCATGTCACCATGGAGAGCAGCATGGGATGCCACAGAGTGATGGCTTCTCTGTTGCCTCATTTTCTCTGTTTAAGATGAAAAAAGTATAAACTTTAGTCTCAATCAAGCAAAGTTTGTGCAAGATGGAGAATGTTGTCTGGCATTGCTGGTGTAACTTTATGATTGCTCGTGACAACTTTATGATTGCTCGTGACAGCGTTGTGGTTGTTTGTGTCTACTCGAAACATTTTGTCATAAATACGTGTCTTTTAATTTCCAATACTTAAAAACCATTTCATTTAATGTATGCCTCAATTATAAATCCATACCAGGTGTGATATGACTTTAATATCAGTACTTTCAAAGAAGAATCTTGGAGCATTGGAACACAAGTCTTTTTTATTATTCATTTTACCTTCTAACCACAGTCCTCTCTCCCGTCCCTCCTACCACCCCTCTCTCTTCTCTCTAGACCATCCCCAAAGGCTAAGGCCTCCTTTGGGGAGTCAACAAAACCTGGCACAGTAAGTTGAGGCAGGGCCAAGCCCCTTCCCACTGCATCAAGGCTGAGCAAGGCATCCCACCATAGGGAATGGGTTCAAAAAGCTAGGTCATGTACCAAGAAATATATATATATATATATATATACACACACAGATGTTGATTTAAATACACATATAGATATAAATGTGCATATATATTTAAACACAGATGAAGCTATACATAGTATGACATGTATTTAAGTTACTTTTGTACTTTGTCCCAATCTTATACACTGCTGCTGTGTATGCTGTAAGTTATTATACGTAATATATCCAGCTGCCATAGACATATTTCGTGGGCTGCCTCATCTAACATCTAATCAGTCTTTATTGCTTTCCACAGTATCTCTTCAGCTTTTCTCACCCAGTTTCTCCACTATTCACAGGAAACAATTTCTTCCACTAAATTTATTTACAAATCTGTTGTCTTCCATAATTCTGGAAGGTATGAGTGCCTTATTGCCCCCACATCAATCTCCACATGTTGCATATTATACAGCTGTTGGTTTTTTTGGGGGGGTGTTGGCTTTGGTTTCATTCATTCATTCATTCATTCATTCATTTATTTATTTATTTTGAGGTGAGATTTCTCTGTGTAGCTCTGGCTGCCCTCAACTCACTCTGTAGACCAGCCTGATCTTGAACACAGAGATCCACCTGCCTCTGCTGCTGAGTGCTGAGATTAAAGTTGTGCGCTAACTTGATCACTGTTTTCTCTGCACAAACATAAAGGAATGCAAGGTGTGGTGTTTATGTTTAAGATTTAGAGATGGAAAATCAATTAGCAGAGAATTTACATAAGGTATCCTATCGTATAAAATAATTCTAATGTTGTAAATCCAATCAGTGCTCATACCTGTCTGAACCGACGCGGCATTTTGGAATGTAAATCTTCCAGATTATTTCAATCTTCACCAGAAGCTTAGAACTTTTACCTAATTTGGGGAACCAATTATGAGTCACTGCTGAAATGCCAACAGTCTTGTGTTTACGGTGCAGTTTTCAGTTTTGACGTTGTTTGGTTCTGTAGGCAGAGACTGTAGGAGGTTATGAGGATCCCTCTGTGATCACCTTTCGCCATTCCTGAATTTATAGACATTTTAACAACGGAAGTGCTAATACCTCACATCTGGGGATGCTCCATTCTGAGACAGGAGTTCCTGAAGAACTGGTAATTGGCATTAAGCCACCCATGACAAGCAGTTCTAATGGGATGGACAGATAATGAAGGAAAAGGGAAGGATTACTGAATTGCTGATTTAACATCACCCCTGCCATGCAGACCCAACTCGCTTCCTTGCTCCTCTGCGGCTCTCTCTGATTATTTTGCTTCAGAATCCCCAGCTATTACAGCTGTTTCACCTGCTGTGTTCTTTTCCTTTTCTTTTTTAGAGACATCATGTGAGTGGATTTTGCTTGCATTGGGCTTTTGAAAAAGTCCAAATTGCAATAGCTGTAATGATGCTCTTTTCCTCTAAATGTTACTGCTATTGTCCAATTTGAGTGATTTCCTTATCTCACTGGGTGTTGAATGACCATAAACTGTGGAACTATTTCAGGCACGGATCACTTGAGCAAAAGCATTTCTTATTCATGTCAGCAGTTCTGCTTCGTCTCATGAGTTAGTGAGTTTTCAGAAGTTAGGCGAAGCCTTGAAGAGGCCACTGCCCTGGAGCAGTATCCCAAGGGTAAGTCTGAGCAGCTCCAAGAAAGTTCTTGTCTCTGCCAGAATTTCTGGGATGTAGAGTTCCTTCCATAACTCAGTATTCACATCACAAATAAGGATACCTTATCACAGTGTACCTGACGTGTTTTCTGTCTTATGTAAATAGACACTAAGTAAAAAATTTATTGATTGCTTGATTTTTAACTTTTGAGGTTGAATGTTGATACATTTAGAACAGCAAGTGAACCAGAGACAACTGAAGCAATGCAAGATACTGTTTTTAAAATTATAAGTAGAATAGTTTGCCAATATTTTCATTATTAATGATGAAAATCTCAACAAACTTTCCTCTGTACTTACAACGCTTAGATTTCTGGAAGGTTCTCACCTTTCTTTGGCTCGGGATCTTGTGCTTCCACCAGCAGAAAGTTCTTCGCTCTTGTCTGCTTGCTGACTTTTAAGAATTCTTTGATTATTCCAGAATATCATTTTCCTACCACCCATATAATTTTCATCCTATAAGTAAACTAATCATATTTTTCCCCAATAGAAACTCTTGAGAGATAATAAAGATATTGTTCGAGTGAGATTATTCTGGAAAATTTGAGGCATATGAACACTCCAGCTATAAGGCCTGTTTTTGTTAAATAGAACAATCTTTGAGTAGTATCATTTCAAGACATCTTATTGAACCAAAAATATATAAATGAAAATGTGTTTTCCTTCCCTAACCATTTCTTTTACCACAAAGGACATGATTTATATTGATATTTTCTGTTTATTTCCAAAACACACACACACACACACACACACACACACACATTTCTTGTTTAAATATCTGAAAACTTTCAGTGGGGTTAGAACACAGGATTGTGGTCAGTGTTGGGCAAATGTCAATTCTAAGGAGCTGCAGCAGCTACAAAAAGCATATCTTAAAGCCAGAGGGGTATGGAGGGAAGACAGTGTCACATTGTAGCTCAGGCTATTAGGAATTCCAGGCTCAGTGTGAGCAAGCATTGCCCCAGGACTCTGGCCTGCCCTCAGAGGAAGGCCTACGTGCTGTCTGATGTCAGCACACAAGAAGGATTAGTTCAACTTGGCCTGTTTGACCTTTATTTACTCTTTGAGTAAGAACAGTTCTTTTGAGAACATCTAGTGGAGAAAAAGGTTTCCTGAAATGGGAGAATTCCATCTAAAGTGAGACGATGAAACTGATAACACTATTCCTCATCTCTAGTGATGTTCCTTATCAGGCCTTTGGTGGGGACTGTAAAGGAAGCCATTGTGTTGACGTTCATTTTATCAAAATAAGGTTCAGTTGGTGTATATAGACTTACGTGTTTCTTATAATAAGATCTGCCATGTCTTATTACTAACTTTGATAGAATAATGTGCATGGTTTTTAGCTGAAATAAAAGTATCTCTGCTTTCTGTTCATGATAGATTTAAGGGTTCTGCTTATATCTCTGTGGTCACGCATGGTCCCAGGAATGCATTTCCTGCCTCAGAGACACAGATCACAGACAAGCTTGATTTCTGTTTTTTCTTTTTTTTTTTTCAAGCTTGATTTCTAACACACTCCAGCATGCGAGTGAATGTCATATCCATCAGAACCACTATTTGTGAGAATTGCACTAGGAATTCATTTATCACGGGAACTTTGAGAGACATTTCATAAATCCTTTCAATGATTATACAATAGGCTCTGGATACCTGGATGTTGACTAAATTAATACATTGACGTAGAAAAGCCTGACACCTGTCATCTTCCTAAGCTGGCATGGGGACTCACTTAGTGGAGTAATTTGAGTCAGCAGACTTAATGATTTCCTTGTGGTTGTGACAGGTGATTCTTTTTCATCAGCTAGATGATTTTATACGCATTCAGTTGGCGTTCCTCTGTAATATTTTACCTGCTGCTCTTACCTTAAAGTAAGGTGAAGGTATTAGTCACATAATACTCAAAAACAGTCATCGTAGTTGAACAATATAGTGATTTTTAAAAAGTCAATGCTTTTTTTTAGTTAATACTCTTAGAATTATCCACTAAGGTCTTAGCCAATGTGCCACCATAAATGTGTATTCGTTGATGCCCAGTCTATTATTTAAAAATTGCACTATGTTTACTGAACCTGATATTTCTCCCAGTTGTGTTCTAACATACCAGTGAGCGATTAACTGAAGCTATCTTATTGGTGACAGAGAAGGGGAGCTTCTACAGAAGGTTGTGTGTGTGTGTGTGTGTGTGTGTGTGTATCAGTATGTGTATACATGTGGATGTGTGTGCATGTGTATCTGTGTATATATGTGTGTGTATGTGAATGTTTATTAACAAGAGCCTTTGGGGTCCATCCCCAAGGTCCTCTTCAGGGTCCAGATCAGATGCTACAGGAAGCAAAAAACACTTAGGGTATCTGAGGGTAAACGAACTCTCTCACACTATGCTGTTTCAAACAAGTCTTTTTGTTCTTCTGCCTCTATTCTAATTCTCCTGTCTTAACCCTGATTCCTCCTTAGCTACTTCTCCTCTAGCCTAAAAACTCTTCCCCATTGAAGGAATGAAAAAATTTCAAGAGTTATTGTATTGTAATAGCTCTCATTGGTCAAAAGCACATTCCTAGGGTAAGCGATAAGAAGCCAAGCCATTTACTATGGCAATGCAGGGTTCCAAGGTTACAGGAATAAGACTGTGGCCAGAGGTGGGGGGCAGCGCCCAGTGACAAACCTTGAGATATAGGTCTATTGTCAGCAGACTGGCAAGCAAAGAATTGGCATGCTTCTCTTAGGGTGCTTTGTGTAGCAACCTTGATTAGACATGTGCGACTGTGACCTTGCGCATAGCTGTAAGGTTTTAAACTTATAATCTATTTACCGAAAGCCTTCAGTCTAGTTTGAACTTGCTCTGAAGCAAAAGTGAGCTTATTGTGTGCAGTTAGTCTGAGCAAAAGGAACAAAACCAGCTCTTACGTGCCTGGAGTTCTTGTGGGACAAGTGATGATGCTGGGAAACGGGTCCTAGTGTATTTTCTATGTATCAAAACTATACGGTCAAATGAAAAGTCATCTTCCTGATGACCCACAGATACATGTGCCCATAAGATTGAGATGTCATCATGAGATTACATATACACATCACAAAGATTACACACTACAGTGCAGGTATTGGGGAGACACCAAGCTGCTTTAGCAAATGTGAGCAACCGTGTCCAGAGTCAATGGTCCTGCAGACCTTGCCTGGACAGGATGAACCTCCATTAGAAAATCATTCCTCTGGTAGGTTGACATCTGAACACTACTTGTCACCTGCTGTAACTCTCACAGCCTCCAACAGTTAATGTGTGTGACTATGTGTGTTCACTGCATGTCAGAGCATGATCAGATATAACTTGACAGAGAATTTTGTATTTTCCCACTACTCAATAAAGACTTTTTAATTTCTGCTCACTTGTGATCCTAATTTTCTTAAGTATGGATGCACATTCCATAGGAAAACTCATTTATAGACTTTATTCTTGCACTTTTAACTTGGTTTGCATCTGCTGGTCTTTCGTCTCTGATTTCACATGTGTGACTTTTTGTTTCTCATTGTGATTTCATCCTAGCAATTTTATTATTGCTGTTTCTAAGCAGGAGACACTGAAAGTTCTTCTCAAGACTACTGGGGTTTCACACATACTCTTGGAAATGAGCTCCACTGTGAAATATTGGGCTACAATATAGTTTGTAAAAAATGATATATTGCTTGAACATCTGGTATCTACACTTAGGAAGATAAAGCAGTTTTCTCAAGTGTCTCTGATATTTACTGTCTAAATAATGAATGTACACATGGAATATCTTTCCATAATTGTTTTAAAAACAAACCAAATAAAAGAGCAATTCAAATACAATGAAAATATTTAAAAATAAATATTCTATATCCAGAAATAATAGAAATTTTGGTTGTTAGTGAATAAGTTTCTTGTCACAGTTTAGAGCATATATATTAGTTGTAACTTAAGTTTAACTTTTTAAAAAAATTTTTATTCAATTTACATCCCAACCACAGTTTCCCCTTTCTCCCTTCCTTCATCTCCCCCCACCTCCCACTCCAACACACTTCCCCCCAAAGGGTAAGGCCTCCCCTAGGGAGTCAACAAGTACTGGCATATTAAGTTGAGGCAGACTAAGCCACTCCCTGCTGCATTGAGACTGAGCAAGGTATCCCACCATAGGAAATGGGTTCCAAAAAACTAGATTGTGCACCAGGGATAGATCCTAGTCCCCCTACCAGGGGCCCCTCAAACACCAAGCTACACAACTGTTGCCCACATGCAGAGGACCTAGTTCAGTCTTGGAGGCTCCCCAGCTGTCAATCTATTTAACCTTCATAGAGAACCCAAGGTCTATCAGTTAAACTACAGTATAAGCCTTGGGAATGTAGATTCCTATTTAACTCAAGATTGATACTTAAAATTATGATTGTATCTTTTTCTGTTCTACTTATATTCTAAAGTGTGTATTGTGTGTATGTGCGTGCGTGCGTGTATGTGTAAATGATCCTTCTAGGCCATTAGCAATAGGTCACTTCTACCTAACACTGACGTTTCTCTCCAAGACAATGTCATGTAGCATTAATTTCCCTCATTTTCTCATATGTCAAGAAACCAAGTAATAAAAGTTGTACCTTCCTAGCAGAAACTAGAAGCACTAGTTAAGAGCATACATACTTAATTGTGTTTTCTGTAACTAAGATCATTTTGGTGAGAATTTCTAATTAATTACTGCTTTTGTTTTGAGCTAATACTTATTCTACTGAAAAATAGTAGCTTCAATGCATATGGGTCAGATAGCATCATCCTAAATCAGGAACAAATTGTGCGTGAAATGTCTTCTGGTGTGGTACCATGGTCTATATTCTGTCAATTATATTTTAAATAAACTCTGATTGGCCAGGAGCCAGGCAGGAAGTATAGGTGGGACAATCAAACAGGAAGTAGAGGTGGATCAATGAGAACAGGAGAATTCTGGGAAGAGGAAAGCTTGGCCTGCAGTCGTTTCCCTGCCACAGAAGAAGCAAGATGTGACTGCCCCACTGAAAAAGGTACTGAGCCACGTGACTAACACGGATAAGAATAATGGCTAATAATGGGCTGTAAGAGTTAATAAGAAGCCTGAGCTAATGGGCCAATCATTTTACAACTAATGTAGACCTCTGTGTGATTTCTTTGGGACTTAATGATTGCGGGAACCGGCAAAACAGAAACCCCTCAGACAACAGCCTTCTTTTCATTATCTTTACTTCACTGTAGGAAGGCTTCTTTTTCTTTTTACACAGCTTTGCCAGTAAAAGCAACAAAATGGACTCCCCTTAAATATCAACAGAGATTTCTTTTCCCCGAAACTTATATAATAGTCTGCTTCGACTTTATTGAAAAGATGAAAACCTCCACAGGCCACTGCTGCGCTGCCGTGGCTGCCCTTAATCCAATGAGTGCATGACAAGAATTAGCAACAACTTCTGCTCATTCTTCTTAAATTTTTTCTATAACATGCAGACTCTTGTTTGGTACTCTCCATTGGACAGGAAAGGATGCCAAAAGAAGCAGTTGACGTGCAGAGGGAGATGAAGCCATCTCCTAGTTTGGACTCCAGAAATACCCTGGAGCTTAGCTTTGATGGCTGTATATGTAGTAGCATAGAGAACACACTTTGCTGAGGCCCTGACTCTCTCGTCACTGTCTGCACAGTGATGTGAAACTGTGCAGCATCCTCTGAATAATAAAGCAGAACTTTCTGTAACTTGTGACGCTGAGAAGTGAATGCTACCTGTATAGTTAAGGAATTATCATTTACTAATGGTGACAAAAAGTCAATGAAGCAGGGACCATAAATACGAACTGGTGTCTGCCTTCTGGCTATAGTACTTTTTGGATTTTTTTGTAATGCATATTGTCATCATTGTGTGTAGACTCCTCAAATCAGGCCCTGAGGAATTACTCTAGGGAGCAATGACTTTAATTATTATGGAAAAACACAGAATATGCTATAGTTAGACAAGTCCATTCCTCTGGTGTATATAAAACATACTCTGTAGGGAAACTATCATTTATGAATAAGAGATGGCCCTACTCAGTGCAGAATGAAGGGCCTGAGTGTGTAACAGTATTGCAGTATTATCCAAAGGCCCATCCTCAGCACTGGCAATCTTTTATTTGAACAAGTCAGGCCATCCCATCACTTCCATACCAGTAATAAAAGGAGCTAAAGGTCACAAATATCTCCCATGAAGAGTGACCTGAGCCAAACACAAATAACTTAGAGTGAAGAGGAGCTGACCACTTGTGGTTGAGAGACAGGAACTGTCATTCTGGGTGGAGGCCTCAATAACAAAAAGCCAGACCTGTGAATCTTATGAAAGATGCATTTCAAGCAGAAGCAGCTTTCCATTACTGGTGTGCTGGGCTCATTCAAGGCTGATATGCAGAAAGGAGAATCAATCAGCAGAGCAGACAGTGTGAGGAGGTGCTTAGAGATGGGTCATGTGGGATCTGGCGGACTGTGATGAGGGCCTTGGAATCTGCCCACAGTGAGGTTCAATCAGCCCTTGAAGGGACTCACTCACACGATCTCAATTACATATTTTTTTTTAAAAAAAAATATGTTCTCTGTATACAGAATGAGTTTGAAGAGAGAACAGAATAGTTGACGCTGTCCACAGTGGATTTGAAGAAGAGATGACAGTAGGTTAGCCTAAAGCCAGAGAGCTTTTCTGAGGACTCTGCAAATCACCTATGTTCTGGAATTTCTACTGTGTCTGCATTGTGCAACACTGGTACCAACAAACCCTTCTAGCCCAGTGGAAAGGGAGGGGTGGCCTAATTACTCCCCAGCTGTTTCCTACACCAAGCCTTAGGAACAGTATCCTAAGTTTTATTTCTACCTAAAAATTACTCTGAAATCTCCAGGTGATTAAAATCAAATAGCATATGCTTAGACCATTGTTCGTCACCCCTGGGAAGAACCATGTAAACACAGCTAGAACTTCAACGCACTAACGGAATAGTAACTCCAAGAAGGTTACCAAGGTGTTATAATTCATCATCTTCAGTACTTTGGGGTTGAGTTACTACCTTTTCACTGGCCATTGATGAAAATTCCACCTATCTGGAAAGCTATTCTAGAAAGATCTTCATACAGTACTCTTGCACACAGACAGTATTTTTTTAAGCTACATTTTCACACTCAACAGGGCAAATATCGCTGTCTCATAAGTTGAGAGCATGAAAAAAGGAAGTGGGGGAATAGAAAGATGACCAGTGGGTCGAAGGAGCAGAGGTCACGCGAGGGTGGATGAACAGAGGATTATATTTGTGTATAAGACTCACAGCGAAGCCATGATTTTTTTTTCCTAAGAACGATATTCTAATAAAAAGCAAAAAGCGGTGCTTTGAGGAGTGACTGAAGGGATCTTGCCAAGCAGTACTGGCAGGGCTGGCTTCATGGAGGGTGGCACCTGTCAGCTGCACGGGCTTGAAGGGACGCCACACTGAGTTCCCTGCACTGCAGCCACTGTTTCTGGTTCTTAGTTCTTTTAACAAGGGTCCTTTTATCTGTGCATCGTGCTGAGTGTCCCAAATGATCGAGTCTGTCCTTAGCCTAGGGCTCAGAAACCTCCAAGGATATCTCACTCTGCTGTGAGTCATAGAGACAAACAGACGAGAGGAACAGATCCGAACAAAGGATCTTTCTAACAGGGAAAGTCACCCGTGGAATTTCAGAACTGTTTCTCCAGTGCCTCCTGGAGAACCTGGGTACACTCTGTGCCCATCTGATTTTACCAGTTCATGACAGCATCGTGACAGTGCCCTCAGGGTAGTTTTGTCAATTAGCTTATTCAGTTCACATCCTTTCTTTATTCTGGTAGTTGATACAGCTCACCGTTTTCATCTGACATACCTTTTGTTTTGTTTCATGTTGTACCAGGTAGCTGCTTTCCCTTGATCAAGCATCCTTTAAACAGTGAGCGGCTGTTCATTTCAGCCCAGTGCTTCCGTTCCCACGTGCTCTGCTTACTTGGATTTGTTTGTTTGTTTTTATTAACTCCAACATCACTTCTCTTACTCGAGTATTCCCAAGAGCAACAGCTCACCATTCCCAAATACCCGAGCCTAATTTCCACTGAGTAAGAGGTATCCAAAAAAGGATGGCCTTAAAGAATCATTTAAGGCAAATTCAAAATCTGGGAAAGACACTACAAGCACAGACCTTTCTCTGGTTTTGTTTTATAAGTCTATCCCCTTTCTGCTCTCGAGATAGAACAACCATTCGCTTTCCGTGTGGTTACTCCAGGTCTTCACAGAAGGCATTGGGCCTAGTGACGTGAAAGAAAATAGAGAAAAGAAATGATTAACCAAAGAATTGCATTCTAGAGGCCTGAAGAGATGGCTCAGTTTGTGAAGTGCTTACTGTGCAAGTAGGCGTGACTGAGCTCAGCTTCCCAGTACCCACAAAAATCTGGGTAAGGGAGCATGCATCTATAACCCCAGTGGTGGCAGTGGACAGACAGAAGCAGATGCCTGGAGTTCACTAGCCAACCAGAGTCACCAGATCTCTCGATCAGAGTTCTAGGTTCAGTGAGAGACCCTGTCTCCAAAAAGTAAGATGAAATCAAGTGTAAAAGATTCTTGGCATCAACCTCTGACCTTTCTGCATGTGTGTTTGCATACACACACACACACACACACACACAACACACACACTCTCTCAATCATCAATCAATAATCAATCAACACACACAATCAATCAATAATCAATCGACACAAATCAATCAATAATCAATTGACACAAGTCAATCGATAATCAATCAACTTGAAATAGCTCTTAATTGAAAGGGTCTGACCCTACTTTCACCACTTCCTTGGCTTCTTCAACCTTTTCTTAGTCAAGGAATGAGAGCCTTAAGATAGATTAATAAAGGCATTGCATCTGTACCCCCCAAAATTGATTAGTTAACTTTTTAAAAAAGGGAAAATTAGGCTCTTCTCTCTTTCATCTGAAATAGGAAAGCATTTGTCTGCCCACATTTCCTGAGGCAGAAGCCCACCAAACTAAAGTTGGTATTCTGAAGTGGATCCCATGACCCACAGCTCACTGTCTCTCCACAGCAGTGTAAACCTTTGTGATAGCAACAGGATTCTGAAGGTTGCTATTGTTTCAGGGACCCTGTCCTGGCCATCCCTCAGAGTGAGGGACACATGCTTTCACCGTGCACCAAATAAGGAAAAACTTCACTGGGACAAACCAGAGAGCTCAGAGCAAACCAGAAGCTTTAAATCAAACCTAGGAAGTGAAAAGAAACAGCTATGATAGTTGCCTGGGATATTTGATAGCAAACTACACAGAGCTACTGTGTGCTGTGTGTTCTGAAGTTTACAAGGAAAGGATGCTTGTTTGTTTCTCATTGGCAAGATGTGACCCTGTGAGAGACAGAACATGACTGAAGGAATGCTCTCTCAGGTACTGTCCTGGAGAGCTGCCTATGGGGC
>LOEQ01003793.1:5204-18348 GCA_001685075.1 Bramus lutescens
AAGAAAGAAAGAAAGAAAGAAAGAAAGAAAGAAAGAAAGAAAGAAAGAAAGAAAGAAAAGAAAGAAAGAAAGATCTGTTCATATACCAAGGGCCAAGGCTAAAACAATAAGTTAATCCTTTCAAAGGAACCATTAAATTTTCTTCTTGGGTTTGAGAGGCCCAAGATCCTTATAGAGTATACAGACAGCAGTGATGAAATTAAGCAAGGAGTTTGGAAAGAAATCAAATAGTTCACCATTAATGCCACAATACATCGTCAGCACAGCCAAAATCAGTTGAAATATCTGACTGTGAATACTGCATTTAGTAAAAGGTTACACTGTAACTAACTCCAGCAGATACCTGAAAGACTGCTGTGGGAAATCTCTCTAAAAATGTCTAAAGCATGGGGGCTTTAGACAGAACCTGCAACATACAGTACTATATGAACTGCAGAAATGCCCACAATAAGCAACCGTCTCTGGCAGTCCTGTGAAATGGCAATATGGAATATAAAAAGGACAGTGAGGTAAACTAGCTTCAGAACAGGTGCCATCAGAACAGGAACGGCAGCTCTAGGCACTCACGTAAGCTGTTGACTTGACACGGTCCGCTGTCTGAAAGGTACTGCGCCAGTGCCGAATTACAGAGAATAACACAACAAAAGGTCTCTGCAAGGACAGAGCCCGCTGTAGAATCACACACATAACTAAATATGGCTTTTGGAAGAAAGAGAAAACTTTTACAAAACAAAAACTTTACAATTGAGAATTGTGCATATAAATAGCATACTAAAATTTAAGGGGATCATGTGGACTGGTGATTATTCCATGGCAAGTTCATTAATTAGACTTCCTGGATACTTTCCCCAAGAGATTCTTACATGCAACTTTTCTTTCAACAATCAAATATTCCATCTAATCATGCGTATGCCATCTGAAATGTTCCCATTTTAAAATCAGGACCTCAAAGACAAATTTAAATCAATGACATCATACATCGCAAACATCCCAGGATCAGCAAGTGTGATGGAGCTGGACACTGTCCTGTGCCAACTAGCTTTCGTCATCTCTTTGTAAAGGTATTATCTCAATTTCTTTGGCTATTCTTTCGGCTAATGCTTTATTATTTGCAGCAATTATTCTCCGAGACATCAAATCAAATGGTCCACCTGAAGTCAAATCAAATATGGAAAACTAATTAGGAGAAAAGCAAGCACACAGCTGTATCTATGGCCATGCTAACATTTTAATAGGCTTAGTTTTCTTTTCAAACAGAAAAAAGAATCTATCACTCAATGACAGCATTTCAGTCTTGAGATGATGGAAGTTTCCAGGCATCTTTTCTGAGTAAATACCAACATGAGGGATTTCAAGTTAGAACGCCATCCTCCCTTTCGGTTTCTTGTGGGCACTCTTACACTTCTGCACCGCCTTAGCAACTGCACACACACACTGACTCCAATGCTCTTGCACATCGCTCTCTTCCCATTTCCTGCTTCACCTTGCGATATCTCCTCAGTAAACTCTTGGAATACAGGCTTATTGTCTCCAATTTCTCGTTCTGCTCAAAGTTAATATTTAACTGACCTAGGCCAGAGCAAGAGACGTGGTGGACAAAGCCTGCTGTCCACTCTCACTATGGCCTGTTCAAATTTCATGGAACAAGCTTCAGAAAAGAGTAGACCTTCCCAAAGCCTCTCAGGAGCTCCTGGTATTCACCCTTGAAGAGTCACCATGGTTTCTCAGTATGCATTACCACTAGCTTATCTTTGCCTCTATCTCCTACTGTCTGATTTTATAGAAAATTATACAGCCCATTTTTCTATCAGGACATGTATCAGCTATATTTTTAGAGCCCACACAGAAAGGAAAGCCTACAGATGTGAAGGACATGCTTTGGGGTGCCGTGACTTCACCTGTCACATCCATCAGCACTCCACCTGCCTCGGTGACGATGATGCCAGCTCCTGCCATGTCCCAGCAGTGGATCCCCATTTCATAGTAAGCATCCGCTCCTCCAGTTGCCACAAGGCACATATTAACAGCAGCTGTCCCAACACTCCGGATTCTAACGTGAAAAGTAAAGATTGGTGGAAAAAAAAAACTCTTAGAAAACGTATTCCTGTTTAAAGTCACTTTCAACGCCAACTGTGATTGTTTGCTTCAATCTAGAGAATTACTGTGGATAGAAGTATTCTCCATATACTTTAAACTTTCTCTCTATAAAAATGTTCTCTATACACTTAAAAATGAAGTATATAAAATTTAAATATCCTTGCTGTTCTTGCATGGACCTGAGTTCAGTTCCCAGCTTTCACATGGCGGCTCACAACCACCTGAAACTCCAGTTCCAGAGGGATCTAATGTCCTCTTCTAGCTTCTGCAGTCACTGCACGTATGTGGTGCACACATATGTTTACTGCAAGCAAACAGTCATACACATAAATAAAAACAAATCTCTTAAAACAATCTAATCACGATGTACTGCATAAATCAGGAATTTATCACAAAGCTACCATTTAATAAGACAAACAAACATGATAACAAAGTCTTTAAGGGGAGACAAAACAAAATACCAGAGAGAGCCAGGCATGATAGTACACACCTGTAATCACACTACCTGAGAGAGGCTGAAGTGGAGCCTGAAGTACACTGTATGATTTTTGTCTCAATAAACAAAACCAGACAAACACTGATGAACAATGACTCTTGTGTGCATCCCTGTCTAGATCTCAGCACCATTTATTCTACATAGACAACACAGTGCAAACCATCTCCAGGCCATGTAAGACACCATGTTACTGCTCACTGCGAGCTGGAAAGTTCTCATGGTTGAGCCCACAACAGGCCAGCTGGGCTCTGCACGAACATTTGGTCTTTACTGTTCAAAAATATCATTGCTTTCTACAATTAATAGGAGCTTAAAAATGCTGAAAATGTCAAGGTCATAACAAAATGAAAGACTATGAAGCGACTTTCAAGAAAATGGATGAACAACGAGAATTAGGCTGTGTATACTGACACACCTTAATCTCAGCACTCGGGAGGCCAAGCCAAGAGAAATCATGTACACATGCTAAAATTGGTGGTCCAGTCATTGCATATTAAGTTCAAAGCCAGCTGGAGCTGCAGTGTGTAAGAACTACCCTCAAAAACAGAGGGCTGTCAGATGGCTCAGTGAGTCAAGGTGTTGTCACCAAGTCGACAACCTGAGTCCAATTCCTACAGCCCACAGTGGAGAGGGAACTGAATCCTAAACGCCGTCCTGTGATCTTCGTGGTTGAACTGAAGCACAGGCAGAAACAGAAACAGAAGCACTTGGGTCTGATGTGGTTATGTTACTGGATCTTTTACTAAGAAACAAACACGTTAGAGCAGCCGTTCTCAACCTGTGGGTCACAACTCCTGTGGCAAACCTCTACCTCCAAAAATATTGACACTACAATTCTTAACAGTAGCAAAGTTATGGTTATGAGGTAGCCATGAAATAAAGCCTGCTATAGACTTACAGACTTGATATGGAACAAAGGAAGCCCAGCATGAGGAGCTGCAGGGAGGGTGGCAGCACTGGGAGCTGAGAGCCGCTGCTTTCGAGTGGGGAGGAGGAGGCTGAGGCCAGCCTGGGCAGAAGAGGGCACTGTCTCAAAAACAAACACAGCAACAACCACGACAGAAAGAATGCAGGGAGAAGGAAACATAATGTCTGTCAGTTACTTTTAACTTCGTACTCAATTTCCCTTTTTCTGTTTTTATTTGTTTTGATGGGGGGGCGGGGAGCTGTTGTTTTTGAGACAGGACTTCACTAATACTTCAGCCTTCTGAATGCTGAGGTTACAGGTGGGTACCACCATATCTGCTTCTAATATTTCAACCTCTGGAAATAGGCAGAGATTCATTTTCTCAAAGTTTATATTTTTTTCAAAAGTACTGGAGAATTGATGAATTGTGTATTTTTTTCTGTATCTAAAAACAGAAAACAACACCCCCCCCCAAAAAAAAAACCTAGTATCTTTCACAAAGCCAAATTTAAAAAAGGACAGGAATGACACGACACCTGTCAGGTCCAAAGGGTGCTCCACTCCCTCCTTCCCTACACCTCAAAAAAGAACAAACCCATTGACTCATGCAAAATTGAGCCTAGGCCCAGCTCCACCTGGACTATAGGATGTCTGGCAGTTACACATAAACCAACAACCCTCAGGAACTTGTAAAACCAGTTCCCATCTGCCAAAAGGAGTCATTTCCCTTATCTGGCAGAAGGGACACATGGCTTCACTGGCATGTATCCACCTGTGGCTATGTGCCAAAGGCCATGCCAGTTTCCAGGCTCCCTCAGTCCCCACTCACAAGTACATGCTACACATTTCAAAGCCCCCACGTCAATCCCTTGACCCTTCCCTCCCTGACTACCTGCCCTCCTCAACACGATTCTCACTGCACTCTCTCTTGGGCACTATTGGCTCCAGCTTCCTAGCCCTGGCCATGTTCAGTCTACTTCTCTCTGCTGTGGACTCCTCCAGGTGCCCTTGGCTCTTCCTTCTCTCAAATGCACAATCAAACCTTAACCATATAACGGGCAGCTTCTTTGTCACCTCCCCCTTAAACAGAATACCTTTGACTTGGAGTGTGTTTTACAATTTAGCAAGATCGGTCAATCCAATTCCAAGTGACAAGTTTTAGCTCATAAAGAAAGGTGAGCTGAGCACAAGGTGATGGTTGGAACCCCGGAATTCAGGAGGCCCAGGCAGAAGCACTGTGAGGCTGATACCACCCTGGGCTGCACAGTAAGACTGCCAGAGAGGAAACCATCTGAAACAAAGCCCAGGAAGGGCTCTTCCCTCCCTCTTACATGAGACAAGGACACGGGGCAGTCAGAGCTCACGTTCCAGGAGGAATGACCAGGACTGCTCACAGTAAGTGCCTGTGCTGGAGCACTCAGAGGCGCCTAGGCCGAGGGTGACAGTCACCCCCACCAGGGCATCAAGGGCTCTCAGGCAGGGGTTCGGTAGTCACCAGGAGCTTGTTCTTCTAGGAAGAAGCCCTAAGGGTCACCTAAGACGTTACTCAGCTAGCAGTGACAGCAGGACCCAGATCCGCACTGTATGTTCTGAGACGGATCCTCATCCGATCCGTCTAGACACCGAGTGTGCCTAAGAGGGAAGAGAGCATGCGCAGTACCAAAAGCGCTGGGTCTGCTCTTGTGCTCACCCGCTTCACAATTTCTCCAAATTTCCACGTTTGTCATTAATGTGGAGGCGACTCATCTTAGACTACAAATGCAATGGTTACAAATGATAAATTAGTAAAAAGTTCCATGTTTATGATAAAACTGCTCTTTACTGGGCCTGTTCAATCTGAATTTATACAAAACTGTAGACTTACACAAAACATGTAAACGATTATTTGTAACTTGACTGCATTTCTCATGTATGAACCTTGAAGACAACAATCTTATGTCACAATCTCAAAATGCTGGGCCCATCTGCACTAATTCCCCCAAATTAAGCAGCTGATTCATCACAATTTACTTTGTCTCAGGCCTGTTGTAACCTCATCTGGTCCTGGCTGGTTTACCAGCTTCAGTCAGACAAATCATGGCTCTTTTTGATCTCATTGTGGTTTTATGAGCAATTCTGAAACAACACTGAAAGCTTAAAAAACCGGCTGAACACAGCAGAGCACAGAAAGGGATAAGATAACAGCATTATCCTTGCTAACATTTTCCTGGTTCACACTAAGAAAAAAAAAATAAGATCAGGCAATAGCAAATAAAAAGCTGATGTATAAACCACTTGGAACTGCTTTATAGTTGTTTGCCATCCACAGTTAAAGAGCCACTCTAAAACAGGCAGAGGCAGCAGCAACTTTAAGCAGTGGCTGTCATTGCTGCAAGGACAACAGCCTCTCAGTTACCTTACTCATTACTACACAGACCACAGATTTACAGTCCCAAATCACAGTCAGTAGCATGGTCAACATGTACTTGTCCCAAATCACAGTCTGTAGCATGGTCAGCATGTACTTGTCCCAAATCACAGTCTGTAGCATGGTCAGCATGTACTTGGAACATCTTACTCCTAAAAGACAAGGTAAATACTGAAGAAGAGAATGATCTGGAAGTCAGGGCTATGGTCATATCTCCACCTAGCTCTGTGATCTTCACGTATCTGAACCTCTGAACTCAGCTATAAACAAGGGTAGGTTACTAGATGATCCTTGGTGAATTCTTAGAGACTATCCCTGAGGATGCTTTCAGGAGAAAAAGTAGCTACAATTGGCAATAAGAGAGAATCCTAAAATTCTCTTGTTATTCAAATGCTTGTTTGTATTGTTTGAATGAGTTCTCACTATGTAACCCAGTCTGCTCACCTCCGCTTGCCCAGTGCCTGGGGATGACAGACAAATGTTACAGAGCCCGGTTTCTCAATGGCTTCGTTCATTTGGCAGTCTCTTGTGTACTTCAGGCTGCCTTTGAATGATTCTCTACAGTCCTCCTGTCTCAGCTTCCTAGAGGCCAAGGTTACAGGTACGCTCGACCATGTCTTGTGACAGTGGCTTTTTAAATGATGATTTTTACTGAGACAACTATGATAAAGGTCAAAAAAACAACTTATATAACCAATACCTTTATTAAATTTAAGAACATCAAATGACTAGTTTTTCCTACAACCTCTAGGATAAGTACTTGCTTCAAAACAAAGAAACAAAATAAATTCTGAGCTAGGTTCTCACTACGTTTTCCAGGCTAAACCCTAACTTCTGGAATGAAGCCATCCTCCTGCCTTAGCCTCCTGGCATCAACATTTGCCATCACTTCCGGCTTCTTCACTTCCATAACCTGTCACTACTGAATTACTCTGACGTGGGAGAGCAGTGTTGCCATGAGTGTAAACCGTATAACCCTAGCATTCAAGAGGCTGAGGGAGGAGGATCACAAATTACAGGCCAGCCCATGCTACACAGTGACATCTTATCTCAAACACAAAACAAAGCAAATATAACAATAGACAAATTTAATACAAAGGAAATTTGCTAAAAATGTAAGCATTTATAAATACAAAAGTTTTAAAACAAAGCAAATAATTCATAAAATAAGCACATCGACTACAGATAATATAGACAGCTATCACAACACAAGGCAGGATGGAAGCAGAGGAGCAGTATCAACACATCAATAGCTTTGTCTATGAAAAACATTTACACATTAACCCATAAGTTAAACTCCATTCTATGTTTTCTACAAGGGATAGGCTTAAAATGGAGAGACAAAAATAGAGAGACAAGGCTTGGCATTGTGACACACACCTCTAAGCCCAGCATCGGGGAGACTGAGGCACTGGGGAGGCCGAGGCAGCAGGACCGTGAACTCAAGGCCTGCCAGAGATACACAACAAAACTATGTGGGAAACATCAGAAACAAAACAAACAAAATTCATCTAAAACCATGAGGAAGATATTCAAGGTCAATTCTAGCCTCCACACAAGCACAATGGACACAGACACATGTGAAGGGCACTCATGCATGCACGCGCAGAGAGAGGGGAGGGAGGGAGGGAGGGAAGAAGGGAGGGAGGGAGAGAGAGAAAAAAATAAAAGCGAATCCTTTAAAAAGTGCAGCTATCTGGCAGTATGGTGGGAATGAGAAGGCTTACCCGTGGATGGGAAGGGAGCAGAGCTTTTCCATGTTGGAAAGAATGATCCGTAAAGTCTCTGGCTTTCTGGATGAGCCCAATTCAGTCACCAAGAGTGCTTTGGTAATATCTGAAAAGGGAAGTTATTTCAAATAAACCATTGGATGTCAATAACCGAAACTCTAGAATAAATCTAACACAATTCAGAATAAAATGGGATATTTAAATCCTCTTTCCTAGTTTTATCAAACTTTTTTCCAAGTTTTAAAGTGTTAAAACACATAAAATTAGGTATGATGCTCAATACAACCCTGTAATTAAAAAGTAAAAATAAACAACAAAAAAGGAAATGAACAAAATCATGCCCTCAACCTAAGTGTTTAAGAGAAAGGTTATGGTTGGGCAGAGTGGTGTGCATCTTTTAACTCAAGTGCTCAGGAGACAGAGGCTGGTGGATCTCTCAGTTCAAGGTCAAACTGGCCTACACAGCCAGTTCCAGGCAGGAGCTACAGTGAGACCTTGCTTCAAAATAAAACAAAACCGGAAGGAAGGGAGGGAGNAGGCAGGAAGGACAGAAAGGAAGGAAGGTTGGTTGGTTAGTTTAGGAGAGTCCGCAAAGATTCCAAACTCCAGCCCGTTCGCAAGTTTAAAGCACCAGCTAAAGTGCAAGGCTGCTGAAGGTGCAGGCTGGAGATGCAGGACTGATGTGATGGAAGAAAGGTGACATACAATGCCAGCCACCTGTCACACTGAAACAGTTCTACTCAGTGAATGTGTTGTATGTATACATACAAACACACACAGTTATCTTCATAAAGACAGGGTCCACACTCACACACTTAATCCCTCTCAGATGGCAACCCCTGGACCCCACTCCCAAAAAGAAACCCTGTACTACTGAATATGGAAACTTCTCCCACATTATCTCCGGAGGCCACAGATTATAACAAGCATTTATACAGCGTCAATAGTGTATTAGCCATAACTAACCTAGAGACAAAGAAAACAAGGGTGTGTGGACAGGGTATATGCAAATACATTATTTTATATGAGGAACTTGACCCTCACAGAGACTGAAAAACTACTGTGTATAATTCTTAAAGATTCTCAAGTGATTTTTTGTTGTTGTTGCTGGGAAAAAGTACATAATTTTTTTCTCTGATAAAGTTTTGCTATAAAGCATAGGTTGCTCTAGAACTTACTTTTCCCAGGCTGGCCTCAAACTCCTGATCCTTCTGCCTCTACCTCCTGAGTGTTGGGATTCCAGCAATATTCCCCCACGCCCAACTGATCTCAGCTTTAACATGCATTATGTATGATTTATTGACCAATAATGGGCTGAGTGGCATCCAGTAAAATCCAGAAATTCTAGGAAGAATAAGACTGTGGCTGAAGCACTATGTCCTAAACCCTTAGAAGAGAAACCCTGACATAGATAACACATTTCTGTCAATACCACCTAACACTGAGTGCACTTGCTCCATGCCATCTGCTTCTCCTGTTCCAACTATCACACTAAAATTGAGGTCAGAAGGGAAAGGAAAAATAGTACAGTCCTGAGTCAGCTAATACTAGCTAAGTGCAGAGGTTACCACAGGAACAGGAGTCAGCTAATACTAGCTAAGTGCAGAGGTTACCATACAAACAGGAGTCAGCTAATAATAGCTAAGTGCAGAGGTTACCATACGAACAGGAGTCAGCTAATACTAGCTAAGTGTAGAGGTTACCATACGAACAGGAGTCAGCTAATACTAGCTAAGTGCAGAGGATACCATACGAACATGTAAACTGCAAGCACACTTGGCTCAGGGCACCAGAGGACACACCTACCTTCCTGTTGTGAGACCCGAAGCTTCTGACCGTTACAAAAGGCTCCTTTTCCCTTCCTGCCAGTATACATCTTATCTTCCACACAGCTATACACAACTCCAAACTCCATCTGCATAGGGAAACAAGCCTTTTAGCAAACCTCAGTATTTTTCAATTAATTGGTATCTGCTTCTGAATACAAGAAAATCTAGAATATTAACAAACTCTCTTCAAACAGCTCAGTCCCATTCCTCCCACTCAAGTCTAGATGAGGAGAGCACACTGTCCCTGTCTCCTAGCCTCAGACAGAGTCAGCTTTCTGTATTTTCTACAATGAACACTGTCCTCCTGCGTAAGGATCCCTGCTTATCCATTCTCTGACAAACTATTCACAGATCCTCCTTCTCTTCTGGTACCTTCTCACTAAACATCTCCCATCCATATTGCTCATTTGAATTTTTGCCCCCTACACCTCCATGCCGAATTTAATTGCTAACACAATGGTACTGGGAGGTTTGGCCTTGAAGAGGCAACTGCCTTCTGCCGTGCAAGGATTCAGCCTTCTTCCTCCCCAGCAACACGAGAGGCAGCCTCCGGATAATAGCTTCACCAGAGGCTTCCCTACACCCCGCCTCCCACTGTGTGCCGAGCTCTGTCAAAGCAGCCCCTTTCTCCAGTTTGCATTCCGCATCTCCTGTTCACACCCTGCAGCCTGCACTGACCAGCCAGTCTACTGCATCTGTAATAACCCTTTGCTGACCCCAAAGGCTTTGCTCTAAAGAACTGGAGAAGGCAGTCATCCTCAAAGCTCTTCAGTACTTAACTGGAAAGCTCCATGTTTCCTGAGGTGTCCCTTAGAAGTTGACCCCTCAGGCTTTCTATCCATCTTGCACTGCTTCCATTTCCCTTCCAGCACTTCAAGTCCTTCTCAGGTACTTCCAAGTCCACAGACTCAACTACTAACAATCATGTTGGCTCCAATAAATCCCATCATAGGAGTCTATGTTTTGTAACTGTCTTACAAAAACCTCTTTTAAAGAGGTCAAAAAACTGTTCTTTCTGGTAAGACTTTCTTTCTTTCTGGAAAACTTCAAATTTTCTAAGTGGCAACTAACATAGCCAACTTGTAAGACGTCTTCTGTTAGGAAGCCACCACTGCACTAGAGACAGCGCTGGTATATTCTCTTCTGCCTTCCTCTACATGCTACCTTTAGCTGAGGACACACCTGACTGCAACAAAGGACGGATTCAAAAGCAGAGACTACACTCTGCTCAGGCTGAGTCTATGTTAAAGGCTGATTTAGGACCACTGGGCATGCTACAGGAACAGTGCGGTCTATAACCAAGGGCTCATTTGTAGTGTGTGTGTGTGTGCGTGTGATGCGTGTATGTTGCTAAGGATTCAATTGAGAGGTTTATATACGCTAGGCCCTAGCACGTAGCCTTGGGCTTTTATTTCAGAAATTTCTGAAATACACTTTTGTTCATGCTGATCAAACGCAGCGCACAAGCTCCTTGAAGACAGCAGTCAAACAGCAGGGAACAAAGGGACCACAGTAGCTAACAGATTTTACTCCACTGGGTTTGGTATGTAAGCATTCAATTATGTCTAAGTTCCTAACATACCCTGCTATGTCTAGCCATTCTCTGGCCCCTGACATATCTTTATCTTTCAATGTTTCCCTGCATTAACATCATGAAGACATGCTTAGAAATGTCCCACTCAATCTCTGAGACATTTTAAAGTCACATTAACCCCTGTCATAGCTGCATGTGTCAGAAGTATGGTGGTGGTTTTTGTTTCCTTTACTTATGTTCAATTTCTCTTTCCAACTATGTCTTCTCAGGAAACAACCTTGTCCCCTGGAAATGCATGTGAAGATGCCCAGTTTTGTGGTTTACAGTGGTGTGGGAAACAACCTCATCCCCTGGAACAACCTTGTCCCCTGGAAATGCATGTAAAGATACCCAGTCTTCTGGTTTATAGTGATATGGGAAACAACCTCATCCCCTGGAAAGGCATGTGAAGATGCCCAGTCTTGTGGTTTATATTTATAGTGACGCAGGAAACAACCTCGTCCCCTGGAAAGGCATGTAAAGATACCCAGTCTTCTGGTTTATATTTATAGTGATGCGGGAAACAACCTCATCCCCTGGAGATGCATGTGAAGATGCCCAGTCTGGTTTATATATATAGTCATGCGGGAAACAACCCCGTCCCCTGGAGATGCATGTGAAGATGCCCAGTCTTGTGGTTTATATTTATAGCAATGCGGGGAAACAACCTCGTCCCCTGGAGGAGATGCATGTGAAGACGCCCAGTCTTGTGGTTTACATTTATAGTGATGTGGTGGCACAAACAGCACAAGAAAGATTTATTTTTTTCTCAGAAAAGGAAAGCAAGATATTTGATGGAGCATACATTTAAGACATACCTGTTTATTTACAACGAAGCCAATTGAAACAGCTACAAAAGGAAACCTTAAAAAAAAAAATTTGCAAACTAACCAAGACAGAATTTAATTTCAACAAGTACTTATAAGATTGTTTTCAAATTAATTCTCATAACCCTGAAGATTGACTATGTCACAAGTTATGCATATAAATTGAAGAAAGAGGCATGATCTATACACACACACACACACACACACACACACACATTGCTTCTACAGACATTCACATGACCGAAAGGGTCATAAGGACCTGGCAACAATGTCACTGGATCCTCAGTAGCAGGGAGACAGAAATGGGACAGAAATTGTCCTGCACACCACGCTACAGCTCTTGAATGTCAAATACGTAAATAAAGTAACTATTTAAAGGCTTTACTTTCAAAATGCAAATTTAGTAATGGTCACAGGTAAAAAGAAAACATTCCTTTCATTTTCCCCACCAGCAATAAACACAGGGAGAAAAAAATTGTTTGCTCCTATTCTGACATGAAACTTGGAGCTGAATGTTAGAAAAATAAACTGTTAGCCACAGTGATTTTTATGGCTTCTAGTTTGCACACAGATATTATATTCTCACACACAAGTGAATTGGGATTCTAAAAAAATTAGGCAAAACAGGTTCAAACATAACTGAGATAAACTTAAATTCTGAACTGAAAATAATCATAAGTATTTAACATGGAGTTTTTATTGTAATAAAAGCAAATCACAGCCTTTGTTTTATTCTGCGTATCTCCGCAGCTTCCATACTTAAAGGTGCAGTGACTTGTCCCATGTGGGTTCTATGCCTTATAGCTCTACAGACTTTAGTAACTGTAAACATGTACACACATACATATACTGAGTTCTTAGGTAAGTGCACAGTAAGAATCCAAGCAAGAAGCAATTCTATGAAGTAGGTGTTACTAATATGGCCATTTTATAAGGTCTTTTAAAAAAATATGGTATCACTATGTAATTTAAGCTATCCTGAAATTCAGTATATAGTTCACACTGGCCTCAATCCCATGATCCTCCTGTCTCCACCTCCCAAGTTGGAGGATTATATTATCATACCCAGTGTTATAGTTTTTGTCAATTCACCACACACCTAGACATCTGAGAAGAGGAAATCTCAATTGAGGAACTGTCTACACCAAATTGACCTTTGGGAATGTCTGTAGGGCATTTTCTAAATTGCTAATTGATGTAGGAAAGGCCAGTCCACGGTGGATGGTGCCACCTCTGGGCATGTGGGCCTGGGCTATAAAACAAGGCAGCACAGCAAGC
>LOEQ01003793.1:18357-29868 GCA_001685075.1 Bramus lutescens
AAGCAGTCCTCCATGGTTTGTGCATCTGGCTCCTGCCCTGAGTGCCTGCCTTGGCTTCCCTCACTGATGAACTGGAAAGACTAAGATAAAATAAGTCCTTTCCTCCCCAAGTTTCTTTTGGTTGTGGTTTTATCACAGCAATAGATAGTGATCTATAACATTTGGATTTTAAGCATTTTTTAAGCCCTTATTTTTCTTTTATGGTTATAGGTGTTTAAGCACCATGTTCATGCAATGTGTGAGCAGACCAGAAGAGGGGATTGGATCCCATGGGACTGAAGTTCCAAACGGTTGTGAAAGGCCATGTGTGTGTGCTGGGAATCTAACTGGGGTCCTCTGGAAAAGCAGCTGGTGCTCTTAACCACTGAGCCATCTCTCCTCCCTGGGTTTAAGTAGTTTTTAAACTGAGGATGAGAAAGACTAATTGTGCAAAGTCACAAGCCAGTGAATAAGCTGGAGGACTCAAATCTCAGCCTGCAGATCCTAACGCCCATCCATGTAGTACCTTCTTTTCTCTTCGAGTAAACTCTGTACACTGTGAGCACCCCATCAGTGCAGTTACCAGCTCCTTTGCTGATCTGAAGCATCCGGAACACTCCTCACATGTTTAGATCGTCACAGTAACCAAGAGTGAAGACCAGCCCATCACACAAGACCACATCGTGCCACTGCTTCACTTCCTCCACATCTCAGAAAACACTGCACAGCGCACTTAGCTCCTCCACTACATTTTCTGGACACTTTCCAAAACAATTTATACAATTTCCTAGAGTGCGTGTTGCCTTGACAGAGACTCGTCCCCCATCTCCCCTCCCCAAAACACAGCAGTAATGACATTAAAGGCGTACCTATGCACGAAGTTGGTCGTGCCGTCAATAGGGTCAATGATCCACGTGGGCTTGTCTGTGAAGACTGTCTTTTCCCCAGCTGCCACAGATTCTTCCCCAATGAAACTGAAAGCAAGAAACACAAACTTCTAACCTCTAAATTGGATTCAGGGCTTTAACCTTCATCCCCTAAGCGCCAAGGTCTACCATTAAACACAAGTCAAGCCTAGACTATTATTCTAATGTAGCTCTTTTTTTTGAGGGGGGAGGTTGAGACAGGGTTTCTCCATAGCTTTGGAGCCTGTCCTGGAACTCGCTTTGTTGACCAGGCTGGCCTCGAATTTACAGAGATCCACCTGCCTCTGCCTCCTAAGTGCTGGGATTAAAGACGTGCACCACCACCTGGCCTAGTTTCTTTCTAAAAATAACACACACACACACACACACACACACACACTAAACATAACAAAGCTCTACTTTCCTCAGAACAAAGGCACGTGAAACAGTACAAAATCCGAAATCCTAAATGCAATACTGGCATAAATGCAGGGAAACACACGCACATCTGCAAAGGTCATCCTTAAAATGAAAAATTTAGGAAATATAACGATTTCAAAAGTAAGAGCACAGGGCAACAGACGCCTGAATCCCAAAACTCTAGGCACAGGAGAAAGAATAATCAACTCCTGGACAGCCTGGGCAAGAGTGAGACTTTGTCTTAAAATCAAACAAACTGAAATAAATAAGAGCACAGCTTCTCTAGTTCCTATCAAGATGGAGAGCCCATAGAGCACTTTCTGTGAGTGTGAAGCTGCCTCCTAATCTGGACTACAGCAGGAGTGACAGCTGCATGGGGAACCTACCAGTAGACACAGCACACGGCCCACAGGGCCCTGGGCCTGCCAGTAGACACAGCAGACGGCCCACAGGGCGCCGGAGCTGCCAGTTGACACAGCAGACGGCCCACAGGGCGCTGGAGCTTCCAGTAGATATAGCACACGGCCCACTGGGCGCCGGGGCTGCCAGTAGACACAGCAGACAGCCCACTCTAAAACATTTCTCCTTCTCAGTGGCTAAAAGACTGGCAATGGCTGATGCCACAAGGAGGTAACAGAACTACAGCATTAAAGCTTTCAAATTCTTAAAGTTCTGGGGATCAGACTCGCGGACTTGCACACACAAAGAGTGCTCTACCATCGACTGTTTCCGGGCTGGAGTTCCCTGAGACCACACACAATATCCAAAACAACGGCCTAGACATCAACCCAGGTGTCTTCTCCCTGCCCCGCATCTTGGCCTGAGCTGCCCAGTACCCTCAATTAAGCTCCTATTCAAGCTTAAGTCAACCTACAATTTGACACAATACTAGCCTCGTGCACAGATTACAACCTAGGCTTAATTTTATCATTTTAAATTGGTGCAAGAAATACCTGTGAGATGGGTACTTTTCCTTTATTGAAGAGAGAAGCATTTTTTCAACGTTCTGGTCGGTAACTGTTACCAAGTCAGCTGGAGAACTTTTAATCATGACATTCATCTCGTTTTGTAGAGCTTCACGAATCATCTAAAAAGATGTTTTTGGTAAGCAAGTAAAAAAGATGTAAGCAATTTTAAACCAAACAAAAGGCAAATAACAAAAATATAATTTCAAGCATTCAATCAGTCTTACACGATGCTCTTAAATTTTTCTTTCAGAAATGTCTATGAAATAAAGTAATTTTAGAGTTATGACCTTCTAGGTAAAATATTACATAGCTTCATATCCTATTTTAGATTCAGGACTGTAGCCACAAAAGCTTAACAATACAAACTGAAAATTCCAGCTGGAGATGTCATGTAGTGCCATGGCTTGCCTAGCACGCACACAGTCCTAGGTTCCATCCCTAGTGCCACACACACATGCACACACACACACACAGGCATGCATGCACACATATGCACGCACACACACACATGCACGCGCACGCGCACACACACACTGTATTTAAAGTGTAAAACAGCAAATGTGAATCAGAATATGCTTTAGCAAACAAGGTTGTACTGCAATCTACACACATCCCACTCTGGCCAGGAAACTAGTCCATACCTCTCCAGCTCGTCTTGCAAGGGTGACCGCATAGTCCATGCATTCCTGCCAGGGGTCCGCCATCTTCTGAACAAGTTCGACACAGGCAAGCACAGACAGTTACAAACTCTGCAAACATTCCTTCACAAGCATCTCAACTAGAAAATCACTTCTGATTCCCCCTTCCCTGGTTTACAGTTCAATGCTTTCCCCAAGACATAGGCCTAGGAAAAATCATTTTGAATTATCACATATTTCACCTGCACAGTAGAAACCTTTTATTACTGTTATTGTTTTGGGACAGTGTCTCATAGTTTAGGCTAGTCTCAAACTCCTGATCCCCCTGCCTCTACTTCCCAAGTGCTAGGATTACAGGTATATGCCACTATACCCAAATTACTAAAAGAATTACCAAAGCAAAAAAAAAAAAAGTTCTAGGAAGTTGTCTCCCAAAGTGTTCATACAATATCAAATTTTGGGGAGTGGTCATACCATGTCATATTGTTGGGGGTGATGGGATCCAATTGAAGCTTACATAATAGATACGGTCAAGAAATAGTCTAAAGGTTAGGTGCATGAATAGGTGGGGAACAAGATAAAGAGCTCCAGGAAGTCTGAGATAAAAGTAGTTTTGAAGACAAAGGAGCAAAAGATGTCTGTGTTAACTACATTCAGGAAGTGCTTTGCACATGGAATTTAAAAAAAAAAGGTTATAAGAGTGAAGAACTTAAGGTGCACAGATCAGAAACACTTTGCCAATGTTATATGGGCAGACTTTACAGAATGCATACTCAATTCTGATTGGAAAGTTCCTTGCTTTCTGTTACAGCATGGGGGGGATCCCTAGGTCTAAAAATATAATTATAGAAGGCGCCATTTACCTCCCGGGCTTCAGGGAGGGGGAAGCATAACCCTGTGACACCACAGGCTTGACCACCACATGCTAACTGTTCCTAGCACAGAGATGCATGGAAACGGTCACACTCAGAAAAGGTGGTCTTTTTTATAAAGCCACACTAACTCTGCTTCACAACCGAGAGCAAGTGACACCGTGTTCCTCTTTAGGAGCATGTGAAATCTCTGCCTCATTGTGCAGGCAGAGAAACTGTGGGGACATGGAGTGTCTACTGGGTGTTGCTTTGTTTTCCTTTCTACTTGAGACAAGGTGGGCTTCAAGTTTCCAGAATGTTGGCTGGGATTGCAGGCATATGCCATCATGACTAAATGCCTTCCCTGTGATACAAGCATTAGCGTAACTGTGTAACAGACCCTTTGTGAGTTATAAGCTGCTTAGAGCTCTTCAAAAATGCTTTGCAAACTTTATCATTCTTGTTGTTATCACTCTTCTTGTCTCATCGCAGCCTGACACTTGGGCTGGTCTGCTTCCCCACTTGGGAACTGCTCAAGCTTCTTACAGGTCATCTTGTGTCAACACCAACAGAACACCATTTCAAAAGACATCCATCATATCTTCAAAGGATCATCCAGAGAAGAGATGTCAGCCAACAGATATCTGTACAAAAAGTCAGTTCTATGCATGTGCTATCTTTTCAAGCAGACTGAAGAAATTTATTGAGGAAAGGAGGCTGACAAATGAAATTTTCTGAGATGCTCTGAAATGGACAGAGGTCCAGAAGAAGGAAGAAATAAATGAAGTCAATTAGGTAACAGTTGTTTGGGGTTTGTTCTTTTCTCCGGGGTGGGACTGGGGCAATAATAGAGAACTAAGAAGCCTGTGAGCTGAAATCCAAAAATACCGCCAGCTATAGCTCTCAGATGCACTTTTCAGCCTTGTTGCTGGTAGTGTACAAAATGTGCCCCAAGTCTTGTATAGCTAGTATATTTAATAAGCTCTTTTATTTCAAAGACCTCTTTGCCCCAGGACCTGTTTTTCGGGGTCATAGTCTATCAGCCTTCACTTTGGGAACAAAGCCATACAGACTTAAAACTGTTTCCGTCCTGTACAGCCGCTCCACTCCCCTGTCACCGCTCCAGACGCAAGAAATCACCGGTCTTGGGCCTGTCCATCCCTGACCCAGGGAACTTGCCAGATAGGTCCCTGCGGGTTTCCGCAGAACCTCAGCGATCAAGGACGGTGGCCTGGCGAACCCGCTCGGCTGTTTCCGGAGTACTAAGGGAAGCATACCAGGGAGGAGGGCCTGGCCGCCGCCCCGGCCCAGCATGGGGGCAGCTCGCCAGAGCTCGCGCCCCGGCTATCGAATATCGGGGTGCGGGATGCAGGGACAGAAGGGACTTACCTCGGGTGAGCGCACGGCGATGCGCTACTGCCGGGGTCGAGGGCTCGCTCTTCCGGAGGTAACGGGGCTTGCTCCAACAGGAAGTCCCGCCCCTGAGAGCCTTCGGGCAGGGCCGGGACGTCTAGAAACCCCGCCTTCACGTTTGGACTCCGCTCTGGAGTTGCCAGCTTGGACGTTCTTGGCACTGCAAGGCTTGGTCTGGTTGAAGTTGATGTATTCTGGCATTCTCCTGCATTCCCTTTCTTCTTTAAGAACCCCTTTTTTATTTTGCAAATCTCCACTTTCGTCTTTATTAGTTCATGTTTTCCCATTTCCCTTTCTTCCATCTGGTCCATCCTGCTCTTTGGTCACAAATACATTGGAGTTGTGACTGTCATTGTGCAGCTCTTATTATTTGCTAAACCAAGCCTAAAGGAGATTTTAATTTTTGATAATTGGTTGTCAACACTAACACTCTTCTTATTAATTCCCTAAGATACCTATTGTTGTTTGTTGAGGACTTGACGTGCTACAGGCAGTTGTACTCCCCACCCACCCCCAACCCTCTGTTCTAAGGATAAAGCCTAGGGCTTTGTAAATAGTATACAAGCACCCTATCACTGAGCTACCTTCCCAGACATGAATTTTCAACAGTGTCCCATTAGGTAGTAGGTTGGCTCCTGAAGTCCTTGATCCTCATCTCACGCCTTTACTTCCGGAGTTCTCAGGTTACAAGCGTGTGCCACCACATCAGGCAACAGCTGTGTTCTTACATGCTTAAACATAAGTGTTCCAACAATTTCATGAAGATTCTCTTCGTTATACAGATAATGAAACTGAGGCTTGTAGAAATTAAGGGATTTGTCCCAAAGTTACATGAACACAGCACCCTGACTCCAAAATCCACATACAAAGACCAATTTGCTCCATGTGGGCAACAAAGGCTCATACATGGCTCTTCAAATGTTTCTTCACAGCAAATGGTAGGTCATGATGACAGGTATGTTACTCTTAATTGGAAAACTCTACACATATGACCTTCCGCAAGAGGACTACATAATTGCTTGTGAATTCATTGCCTCTTTTGATTTAATCAAAAGACAAGAAATTATTAATGATGTGCAACATGTCTCAGCGATGAGTGGCAGGAATGGTGAACCCAACTTCTAAGCAATTATCACAAAGAGCCAAAACTTGTCCTTGCTCTTCTGAGGAATGAAACCTTAAGAGACTCATTTGGAAGCTGGGCTGTGGAGGCTTACTGGGATTTGGGAGGCAGAGGCAGACAGATCTCAGTGAGTTTGAGGCCGGCCAGCCTGGTCTACAAAGTGAGTTCCGGGACATCCAGGAATATTACACAGAGAAACCATGTCTCAAAAAACAAAACAACAACACTCTCCTATGCCCCTCCCCCACCTCAAAAAATGAAAGAAAAACTAATTTGGATATCTCTATCAAATACTCTTGTTTTTCTTTTTTAAGGTCTTCAACCATTTTAAAATAAAATCGTATCAAATGTGTGGTGACAGGCATAGATATTTGAGCAAGTGGAATTTTCCAGGCATGTGAAGAAGTGGCATCTTTAAACCTTTCATGAGTGGAAGTTGTCCCACTGACTTAGCAAAGCTGATAAAATCAATCTTGAAGGAAGATAAATGAGGGACTACATATAGGATTCGTCTACATAAAAGCTTTTGCCAGCTTCCTACAGCAGATGAGCAGGAACTTCAGTTTTGTTTTGTCTGTCTGTCTATAGCAGCCTCAGCAGCTTCTTCAGAACTACTGTCAGGTAACTCAGGGATTTCACCACAAGTGGTCCGTTCTGTTGCAGAGTGGTTTCTGAACGTGAAGTGCACAGCAGTGTCTGATGCTCTGATTCGGATACAGTGGTGCTGCAAGCTGGTATCACAGAGCACAAAACCCTGCTATTGATTGTATGAAAGTTGGTTCTGATGGTTGTAGAGACCTCCATACATGATGAGAGAAAAACTCTGAGATGATAAACTTTAAACACACACACACACACACACACACACACACAGAGACAGAGAGAACGCGAAGTCTCTGTTGATCTTGGGTTTTACAGATCTGAAAATTGACACACTCTAGGTGTTATAAGGTTGATCATAAACCACAATTAGAAAGGCAGGTTTCCTGGCTTGCAATTGGCAGATTATATTCACCAAGAGATGCCTAGTTAAGGTTGTATTTTATAGATAACATTTATACTGTGAGCCTCTGAATAGACATTACTGTTTAAAGGAGTCAAATACTCCAGGGAGGCAATCATTGTTTTTAAGATCAGGACAGACATCTGTCATCACACCAGCAGGTCTTTTATGAATCCTGTTTTTTATACACTGAACTAAGTGGCATAAGAAAGAACAGATTTGTCTATCTTGTATCAGCAGAAAACAGAAGTTCCCTACTACTACAATACTATAGGCAAGAACATTGACAGGAAAATATTAAAGGTTTAGGCTCCAAACATAGCTATCTAATTGATATTTCAAACCACCAGTATGTATCTGTCAGTGTCAACAGTTTAAAATCAAACAAAACAGTAATAATAACTACACAAGCACAGTAAATGTGTGGTTGAATATAATTCCCTCGACAATCTAATGGAGCTGACATTATTATTTCCACCTTTTTAAAATAAGAGAACTGTACTGTGGGATAATTATTTTGTCTTCAACAACAAGAAAATAGGCAAATAGGGAAAGGCATATCCTTTAGAGTGGTATTTCTATTTAGGGTTAATGGCCACATGGTCTGTGGACAAGAATACAGACTAGTCATAAGTACTAAAAAATGTATCAAAAATTTCAGCTATAAATTTTTTTATTATGCAAAAATCTATCCCATGAAGTTCATATAGAGGTGTGTGTGTGTGTGTGTTTGCAGTGTTATAAATTATAATCCAGAGCCTCAAATATGCCAGGTAAGCACTGTTACTAAACTACACACCCCTGACCAAAGACCAATCAATTACTTTTTGAAGCATAGTCTTCATTTGAGTCCTAGCTTGTGCTTTAACAATTTGTTTGAATAAGCATATGAAAAACTTTGTGCCAGTATGAGAGAAAAAAATCAAAATGTGTCTCATGCTTAAATATGAGTAAGGAAATTAAACAGAGCAGAAATTATTATAAAACAGCCAGGCTGACTTACATAAGATGTATCAGTGAGACACTCAACCTCTTCTTTGCACAGAAGCAAAGAACTGTATAATAGAAAAGTGTGTGCCTTGGGCAAAGCCAAAATCTGAATCAAAAGAAACCCACAAAATGGCAAAGACTTATATGTAAAGAAGTGGTAGGGAACAAACTAGAAAGCTGTATTAAATTCAGAGCAGAGGGTTATAAATGTCTTACCCAGGAGTAGGGGGCCTTTATGTACATAGCAAATGGGTTTCTTTGCAGGGAAATGTAATGTAATCCAAATTAAACATTAAGATTAATATGGCTGACTAGAGTTAGCAGAGAGAAGTCAAAGTCCATTTGGAAGGTTTGGGGAGCAGCACTGGGAATGGGAGGAGGCTGCTACAGGCACTGATGAAACATTTCACAGTAATGAGGTTGATTGTTTAAAAAGACAGTGAGGGAGAGACAAGCTTTCCAGATAAGTGCCCGTGCCTTTGGTGTGGAGTAAGAAGTCAGAAGCACACGCGGCTGTGAAAACAGCCTTGGTGTATCTATTCAAGACAGGCTGCTTCCAAATGAGCTAGTGGGGAAGCTAGGGGAATGCCAGACAGAATTCCGCATGCTCATTCCCTGAGTAAGCATTTGCTACCCATGGTAAGGACAGTCTTTCCTTAAAAACTCAGGATATACAAGATTCACTAATTATTTCCATTGCTGTTCCTCATTAAGAGATTGTAAAATCATTACCAAACTAACACACTGCAAGGATATCTTAATCCCCCTTCTCAGTATTTACTGTAGCAGTCACTGGGTGTTTACTATGGGTAACATATGTGTGTGTCCTATATAACATATACAATATATAACATATTTATATACATATAGATGTGTAACATATTACACACACAAATATGTAAAACATACAAATATTAGAAGAAATACTCTCACCTCCACGTCAAGCCTTTGAGCAGATGAAAGGAGACTTTAAGGCAGGCATTATTCATGCACAGTTTGAATCTCGGCCAGGACAAGGATTAGGAGTGCTGCAAGTTTTAGACTAGGGGAGCTTTTTCAGCTTCTGTGCTAAGGGTTCCTAGTTTCCTACCCTTGTAGATCAGAAATAGCAGGAACATTTCACATCCAGAACACATGGCTACTGTAAAAGGAGCCACAGAGGCTTCATATGCCTTGAGCTGTGGGAAAGAGAGCTGAATAATGGCCAGGGCTAAGAAACTATTCAACATCCCACTCTCAATAGCAATCGTTTTGCAAACAGGAAGAGGCAGCATATAGACTTTAGCAAAGAAATAGCCAAACATAAAGCCCAGTGCAGCAACCAAAAGCCCCAAAAGAAGCATGTTTAGGTTAGCCATTCTCAGAAACACCAGTCCCGTCCTGAAAGCCAAAAAGATCCTGACAAACATTAAAGTCAGACCCAGAGGCTGAACTACTCTCTCTAAACAGATTGCTTTTTCAGGTGATCTGTGCTTGATGACCACACCAATTGATACTGGTGTAAGTATGAACAGGAGTGTAGACACAATCTTTAAAACAGGAACATGAAAGATATCTGCTAACCCTAATAGCCTACTATATAAGTAAGAATTGACAGGCATCATTATCAGGGCTAGGGATGTCAATGTGCAAGTCATCAAGATGGCCAAAGTGACATCTCCTTCCAGAAGGAGGGCAAAAAGATGGCCCCCACCTCCTCCTGGGCATGTGCAGGTCATTACAAATCCAAAAGCTTGTGCTTCATGCAATCCCAAAATATGAGACTAAAGGAAACCACAGAATGGCATAAGAAAAAACTGTGTCACTGCCCCCGAGAACCACTGGCCGAGGTCATTTCCATAAGGTTTGAAGTACCTAGGACTCAATCTTGCAGCCAAAGGCACATTTATTTAAAAGGATCATCGAGAAAACAAGCAGCAAAATATACTGATTGACATGCACTGGTGCCTGGAAGAGACTGTCTTCCGTCTTTCCAAGCACTCTGACTTTAACATCTGTTACCTCTTCAATGAGTCTTTTGTGCCTACCTTCAGAATCCCAGAGTTGAGTGGTCATGTTCGTCTCTCCTGGGAAAGTCATTAGGCTGATGGTAAAGTCTGTGACATCCTGCGAGGTCTTGGTCACATTCACTACCTGCAGCCCCTTTGGATCTTCTAATTTCACAAAAAGGTAGCTGGAGTTTGGCCGTTTGTCCTTGTAACTGGACCTTACGATGACAGTTTCCTTTGACTTTGCAAATGACAGTATTTCTGAATTTTGTATATTCAGGAAACTGAGAAATGACTTCCTTGCTTCTCCTGGGGTCACCAACAAAAGTAGGATTACAAAAGATTTTCCAAACATTGTGAAAAGTTTGATAAACTATACGTGGCAACTCAAGTCGATTTTTTTTTTCAAAAATAGAAGGGCATTCTTGAAGGTGTCCAGTGGCAGAATGCATAAATGTGGGTTAGGTAACAGCTGGGGTTTGGTGGGTCAAGGTCCAAGAGGAAGGACCTTTGTGCTTGTAATGAATATAAAGCTCCCTAGTGAGTGGCACAGCCAGTTTCTCTGTAGTTAAGGAAACTGAGAAGCCAACCCTTCCATTTAATAGGGGTCACCACCATAAGCACACACTGGATCTCTCTTTCTGAGTTCCTTATTATTTGAGGATAAAGTCTTAGAGCCATTTTTTTCCATTTTCTTTTGTCCTAAGGAAAACAATAAAATAAAAGCAGCCAGGGGTGGAGGCATCTACGATAGATACTAATGCTTGGAGATCATTATCGCTATTCCATCAAGTCCGAAGCAAACTGCATATCTACTGCATAACATGCTGGTGTGACCGGAGAGTGAGTATTGGGGAGAGAGAAGGAGGGGGGAGGGTTGAGGGAAAGGAAGATGGAAGGCTGTAGGGGAGAAGGGGTAGTCAAAGAGGGAACTAGTGAAGACCGACATAAGAAGCCAGTTATGAAAGACTAGAAGTCCCTTCCTGTCAAGGCTGCCTTCCAACGGAGTTGCACAGAAAGAAAACAAACAACATGAGGTACAAATGTGCCAGTCTGCTCTGAACAGGAGCTGCTGAACAGAACTCCTAGCCCTTCTCTAGCCCGGGCCCACTTCCACCCGTGGAAATGTTTTAAATAAACTGTCTCTTTTCTGACCACCTCTAGCCCGGGCCCACTTCTACCCGTGGAAATGTTTTAAATAAACTGTCTCTTTTCTGACCACCTCTAGCCCGG
>LOEQ01003793.1:43283-54311 GCA_001685075.1 Bramus lutescens
CCGGGGGCGGGGCTGAGGGGCGGGGCCTTGGTGAAGACCGGAAGTGTCTCACGCTTTGAGGAGGTTTAGCATTTTCAATGTTGGGGCGAAACCTAGTATCCCTCAGTTCCTGGAGCCCTGGTTCTCGCTCTCACGTCTTAGTAAAACCCAGCTACGCTTTTGGAAACTGCATCCTCTGTTCTCCGCGCTGAGCCTTCAACTCGAGAACAGCCTCAGGATGATTTCTTGCTTTTCTTAGTGAAGAAATCCCAGAAGTCAACACAGACCCGGCACAAAATGTTAAGAATCAGGGGACATCCCTGGACACTGGTTACCGTTGTCTTGATGACTCAGTTTGAAATAAATGCTCCCACAGTGGAAGCATTAGATTTTTGTTTTTTACTTTAAATTTTTTTTACAATTCTGATAGGAAAAAAAATACATATAGTGAAGTTCTTAGGGCTCCTCAGTGTAGAGAGCACACACTCACTCAATACCCAGGCAAGGTGCCATGACACAAGAGGAAGGGAGCTCTTTGGTGCCTGATGAGCCACTTCACAACTATGAAGAAGAGGCCCTTCCTTGTAGGTGGGGATAGGCAGGGCTGTCATTCCACTGACGAGATACCAGACACCACTCAGTGTATGAGTGACCATCAGCTGCTCTCATGACAGGAACCTGAAAAGTGTTTACTGTCTCCCATGTGACTTCAGAGATTCTCCAAACAATATTCTCCTAGAGAGTGAAGAGGATATGATTGCCACACACCACGCTTTTTCAGTGCGTTCTGAGTATGAGAGCGTCGGTCCTTATGCTTGCACACCAAGCAGTTTTCTCACCAAACCACCTCCCCAGTCCTCAAGATTTCTTCAATCTAAGGCTCAACAGTTCACCTGAGTTTTTATTAATGTCTTATTTTACTGGTGAAGTCAAGCAACAGCAAGCCTTCTAGAATATTACTGTACCTAAATTTCTAAATGGGTGACAAATATATAACTCATCAATCCAATCATAAAAAAATTGTTTTCAGTTCTTGAGGATCTCACAGAGCATTAGATGGTTAGAATACCCAAGACTGAAATTCAACTGCTCTTATCTCTGAGTCTCCTTTTCTGATTATTCTTTAGATATTATTTACAGAAATCGATTTTCTTCATATATTTGTGCTTGGTACTTTCATTAACTACATCCTCACAGTGCTGAAATTCCAATGGTTTCTATATCAGAAACTCCTCTGCCTATATATTTAATTGTGACAACATTCTTTGAAACATGTGCTGCCCATTTCTAGCAGCCTAAGTACCTTGTGTTCTTTCATAATAAAACTTAAGTGCAAAATGAAGGTGTTTTTTTTTCCCACTGCCATTCCCTCCCTAACTAAAGTGGTCTACCACACCAAGAAGCCACTTTCCACCAGCCCTTTCTTATGTGTGTTATGGAATAGTCACTAAACACAATGGAGTCTTCCTTAGAAACATTGTTTCATTCTCTCTATATCAATTTCTCCGGATTATTTTTCCATGTAAAAAGTTACTTTCTTGCCTGATAGATGTTTTTTCAGTTCCTCACTAGGTACAGAATTCTTTTGTTTGTTCAGTAAAGCTTTTCAGGTGTGTCCCCAAATGTTCTTCACAATGTGCAATCACCTTCTCAATGTCTCCCTCCTGGCCAGTAGACCTTTTGGCTCTTTAGTATGCCTATACATTGCACGTGCCATTTTCTTTTCCCTGGAATGTTCTCTATGACAAGAGTTTCCAAATTTATTTGAAACTAAAAATCCTGTGCATGCTTGTCCATAAATATAGCTGCTCCACTCCTCCTTGGGTCTGATTATGGGGTGGGAGATGGCTATAGGAAGCGGTATAATTGGCTACACACGCTTCCTTATTGAGTAATTTAGGAAGCCCTTTGTCCTCTACTCCACCTTCAGCATATAATTCAGTCACTCTTCATCTTGCAAGGCTTTTGGAAGGTGTAGGCACAATTCAGTCCTCCAGATCATCGACATCTCTCCTCACACTCACCATGTGTGTTTCTTATTGCCACTACCCAGATTCTATTATAATTTGATTCACTCCGCTCTCTGTTCCCTTTCCCCATCTCTGCCTTGAATTCTATGGTCTACAAAATAAAGTCTGTTCTTGGTTCAATTCAGCAAGCAATTTGAACATCTACATTTGAGGTACTATTCTATATCTGATAAAGAATTAAATACAACATAGTCTACAACTACATGGAACTGGAGATGTCTGAGGTCGACTGTCTTTGTTTGGCACTTAAAAATCTTTCAAAATTTGACCCAGTGTACCTTGTCCTTGCTATCTTCTGAAGACATCACCACACTGCACCGTCAGCTTAGACCCTTTGCACATCTGTTTCTTTTACTTGGAATGTTTGTTCTTCTGCTGTGGCTAGTCCATTTCGACCTTTCTACTAATCTTTTCTTTAGAAAAATCTTATTTTTTCCTAAATGAGACTCAGTCTTGTTGCTTTTATATGCATTTTACATCTTTTCCACAGATTTGTCCCAGGGTTAATTTTGCATTTTTAAATATGATTATTGGTTGGTAGTATTCTCCAATCATTTACAACTTCCCTGAAGTCAGGTATGGCTCAGGTATGGCTCACTTTATTACCCATAATATTAAAATTATATTGCGTTTACATTTTAGATGCTAAATAACTTTCATGAATAGATTACTGAGAAAGCCCTCTTTAGAGTCTTTTATGCACTTGCCCAAGTGAATTTACCACAGGTTCCTGTGCCTACTCCTGTCTTCCTCCCCATTGTATTCTTGTGTTATTCCTCCTGATTTGGAATGTCTTTACCACATTCTCACAAATCATCTTTCTACCTATAACCATGTGCTGTGAAATGCTCCTTTGTACACTGTAAAGATTTATCCCTTGAATTGGTTTACTAAAACGCTGACTGGCCAGTAGCCAGGCAGGAAGTATAGGTAAGACAAGCAGACTAAAGTTGCTGGGATGAAAAAGGGTGGAACCAGAGGAACAGTGAGGAGATGCATAGAGAAGTAAGGTAGGCATGCCTTAATGAGAAAAGAAATGTGGTTAATTTAAGTGAAAGAGTTACCTAGTAACAAGCCTGATCTATTGACTAAGAATTTATTATTAATATTAAGACTCTGAGTGGTTATTTGAGAGCCACTCTGGGACAGGAAAACTCTGCTTACAATCCTGTGTGTAAATAACATCATCCCCATAAGGCTTCCCCTCATTCTTCTGCTATGAAGTTTCCTTTTCAAATACATTCATTGCATTATCTTTTTTAAATTTGGTTATTTACAAAGTTTACTATTGTTATTCTTACAAGTATTTCCGCCGCCACTAGGTTGGCCTATGTCATTATAAATTGATGTTGCATTCAGTGTACATTCTTTTTCCTCTATCTGTGAAATCTCATTTTTTTCATTATTCCCAATGGGGATAGAGTCATTGTTCTCAGCTATGAGAATGGAAAAGTGTTCACAACCTAAGCATCTGAAAAATAATGTTATTCTGTACTGGCAGAACTGTAAATAGAGGAAAGACACACACAAAAAAAAACACCAAGCAGCACTGTTAGTAACAGCTCAAATTTAGAAACACAAACAAACAAACAAAAAAGCCAAAATAAAACAACAACAAAACATTCACCAGCAGTAGAAAATGTGAACGAGTCATGGTACAGTGGTAGGAAGAGATTTCCGTGCCCCAGCATCTCCCAAATAATCACTCAGAAACTTACTATTAATTATAGATGCTCTTCTGATAGCTCAGGCTTGTTGATAGCTAACTCTAACATTTTCAATTCACCTATATTTCTTATCTATGTTTTGCTACATGGCTTGGTGCATTCTCTCAGCATGGCGTGCCCACCTTGCTTCTCCCTCCATCTCCTGGCAACTTCCAAGACTTTGCCCTTCTTCATTCCAGCATCCTTAGTTTGCTTGTCCTGCCTTTACTTCCTGCTTGACTACTGGCCCATCAGTTCCTTATTAGTGATGAGAGTAATACATATTCGCAGTGTACAGAAGGATTATTCCGCAGCATTTTACCCTTTTTGTCTAATTAAAAAGAATGCTTTTAATTTTACCATAGTAAAATTATACACAATAACAACAGTTATCAAGTAAAAATTACAGTTATAATATCTAGTTCATTTGTATTTAGCAAAATTAGAGAAAATATTCTATTATATATTTTATCTTCATAACCTGTAAGGTTTTATACCAAATTTATCTTTTATCATAACTAAGGAAAACTTTAATTATGATTATCTCGTCTTCAACTCTGTCAAAGACCCCAGAAGGGTGAAATGTTGTCTAATAACAGAGATATCTGGCTGCCTGGACCCTAAGTTCTTATGCAATGTTGGGCTATCCAACCTTCCTTCNGTTTCTCTGTAGCTTTGGAGCCTGTCCTGGAACTAGTTCTTGTAGACTAGGCTGACCTCGAACTCACAGAGATCCACCTGCCTCTGCCTCCCGGGTGCTGGGATTAAAGGTATGCACCACCACCACCCAGCCCCATATTTCATCTATAGGTCTATAATATCTGACAGACTTTTCTCTGAAGCAGAAAATTTTAAAGGACTATTCTACATTGTCTTGGCAAAGTCTGGCAGTCACTTTATTGTGCATCTTGATAGTAGGGTTTTATCAGTACATTGTCAACAATTTAGAGAAGGACAGTTTCTTTGCCCAAATTGCTAGCTTTGACAAAAAGAAAGCAAAATCCCTATGGAGTTTTTACAGTGCTTGTTATGCTCTCTGATATAAATTGTTGCTCCCGGTAGCAGACATGTCTCACTGTCAGGAAAAGACTTAGGTTATTAAACATATTAAGTGCCATATTCTATAGGTCATTGAAGTGTTTTAAGATCATCTATCTATCTAAATGTATATGTGTATGACCTTGAAAACATGCCTAATATGACTATAAGTTTGACTATTATAGATGGTTATTAATTTGTATTTCTTAATTATACATTACACTTCATTTGGTTTTTCAAGATGAGGTTACTCTGTGTAATAGCTCTGGCTGTCGTGGAACTCACTTTGTAGACCAGACTGGCCTCTAACTCACAGAAAGCCACATACCTCTCAAGTGTTGGGATTAAAGGTGGTGACTCACCACTGCCCAGAATATACATTACATTTTTAACTGAGTAGCATAAACACAATACCCCAACAAGAGAAGAAATATACATATAGTATAACAAAAGTAACCTCAAATTTGTATCAGTATTCCAAAATTTTTAAATATTTAAGACTAGCAGTTGCTTTTTCAGTTTAAAAGTAGATTTAATAATTTATCCTTTTATCCTTTCATTTCTACATCTTTCCTTTTTCTTTTCACAAGGAGATCCCTGAATCTAATCTCCTTTGTTCAGCTTTTTTCCTGGACATTACCAAAAACAATTTATAACCAGCACCCTCTTAAAAAATAATAAATATCCACAACCCATCTTTTGGGAATGTGGGCATCATTCTCTAGACTATTTCTTGTTGGTTTGGGGCACTGGTAATCTTTGTAGGAACCTTGAGAAAATCATGATAATTGTTAGGTCTTTGCTGGAGTATTCTGCAAGGCTGGATCATCTCAGTAAGTAGCCTTAAAGCTGTTTTGGATGCTGGAATCACCTGAGCCATCTGTTTTCATTGATGTCTTGTCCCTTGTTCTGAAAATACATAAACTTTTAAAGTTAACATGCATATCTGTGTTAATGCAAATATAGACTATGCGTTGTACACAAGTCAGTCAAAGATGTTTGTGTGTGTGTGTGTGTGTGTGTTTTATGTTTGAAGAGGTAAAACATACATCACGTGTCTTCTAGTTCTTCTGGATTTATTTCTTTATCTTTGTAGTCAGGATTTTCAGGAGTCTTCCCAAATTAAACCTGATCATTTCTAACTTTGAACAAATCCACAGTCTTTTATTTTCCATGGAAATAAAAGCAAACCCTCTTTTCCAAAGTAGCATATCTTTTGACTTCCATTTTGAAGTCAAGACATTTTTAAAATATATAGGTTGGTTTAATCCAACAACATACAGTCATCATTGTATGCTCTGAAAATCAGTCAATCATGGAAATATGCAAGAATTTTTATGAAACAAAAATGTAACCATAAATGGAAAAATAAAAACCAAAGAATGTATACTGTGCCATTCCACTTACATTGTTTAAGGACTGGTATCTAGTGTTATGACTTTGACGATAGATCAAGAAAACAGTTACTGGGTACCACAAATTGAATATCTGCCGCGGTGAGGAAGGGGGTTTGAGAGCATACATGAAGTTGTAGGGGACTTCTGAATGACCTATTCTAGTTTCTTTGTTGTTCTCTGTATAACTCCATATTAACCTGTCTCTACTGTGTTTACACAGTTTTCTTTAGGTTTGCTATGTTTTGCAATTAAAATGTTTCTTTAAGAAGTATATGCTCTAAGATCAATAATTAATTAAAAAAATAGGACCCTATGAAACTGAAAAGTTTCATGTAAGTCAAAGGACACCATCAATATTACAAAATGGCAGCCTACAGAATAGGAGAAGATTTTTTACCAACTACACATCTGATAGAGGGCTAATATGCATAATATATAAAGAACTCAAGAAACTAGACATCAATAAACCAAATTGTCCAATTAAAAATGGGGTACAGACCCAAGGAGAATTCTCAATAGAGGAATCTCAAATGGCTGAGAACACTTAAAGAAATATTCAATATCCTTAACCATTAGGTAAATGCAAATCAAAACTACTTTGTTATTCAATCTTGCACCTATCAGAATGCTTAAGATCAATAACACAGGAGATAGCTCATGCTGGCTAGAATATGGAGCAAGAGGAACACTTGCTAGTGGGACTGAAAACTTGTACAAACACTATGGAAACTAATATGGCAACTCTGCAGAAAACTGGGACTCAATCTACCTCAAGATCCAGCTATACCATTCTTGGGTATATACTCAAAGAACTCTCCATCCTACAACAAAAACACTTGCTCAACTATGCTTTTAGCATCTTTATTCATAATAGCCAGAAATTGGAAACAACCTAGATATCCTTCAACTGAACAATGGATAAAGAAAATGTGGTACAGTTGGACAGTGGTGGCACATGTCTTTAACTCCAGGAGATCTCTGTGAATTTGAGGTCTACAATGTGAGTTCTAGGACAGCCAGGGCTACATAGAGAAGCCCTGTCTTAAAAAAAAGAAAAGAAAAGAAATAAAATGTGGTGTATTTACACAATGGAATATCATTTAGCTGTTTTTAAAAAATAAAAATGACATCATGAAATTTTCCAGCAAATATATGGAACTAGAAAAACATCATCCTGGGTGAGGTAACCCACACCCGGAACAACAACCATGGTATGTCCTCACTTACAAGTGGATGCTAGCTGTTTTGTAAATGATAATCATGCTACACTCTACAGACCCAGAAAGGCTATGTAACAAGGGGGGATCTAAGGGAGATGCATGGATCTCCCAGGGAAGCGGAAATAGAATATATTTTGTGGGTGGAAGGAGACAGGTGGGAATGGGAGCAAGAGGATATCAGGTGGTGGTGGGGAGAATGGAGGAAAAGAGTACTGGGAGAGATGACAGGAATTAGAGGGCATTTGAGGGTCACTGTGGAAACCGAGTGCAGTAAAAACTCCAAGAATTTGATGAGGGTAACCCTATCAAGACTCCTAGAAATGGAGGAGATGGAACCTAAACTGCCCGTCTTCTGTAACCAGGCAACTTCCAGTGCTGGGATTGGGACATCACCTCAGCCACAAAACCTTTGGTCTACATTCTATCCAGTCTGCAAGATGTGCAGGGGCAATAGAGGGACAGAACACGTGGGACTGGCCAACCAAGGACTGGTCTATTTGAGACTCACACCAGAAAAGGCAGCCCATGCCCAACACTGCCTGGATGACCGGGAACTGGAGACAGGATAGTCCAGAGACCTACGATAGAAAAAAAAATCAGTAAAGTAAAATGGTTCCTAATGATATTCTGCTATATTCATAGATTGGTACTTAGCCCAATCCTCATCAGAAAGGCTTCCTCCAGCAGCTGATGGAAACAGATGCTGAGACCTGCAGCCAAGCATTAGGTAGAGAGAGAGCCCTAGATGGGTATCTCCATTGTGTTCCTACCCTCCAAAGCGAAGGAGGAGGTATTGTAGGAGTCAGAGGGGATGAAGACAGCAGGAGAACAGGGCCCACAAATCAACTAAGCAGGGCTCATAGGGGCTCACAGAGACTGAAATGGGTCTCGTAGGTCCTCTACTGTTGACTGAGGTTTTCCCGCCATTTGTCCCTCAGCCGTTCAGTCCTAAAGAAGTAGACAGAGGTGTACATTAATTATAAACTGGTTGGCCTTTTAGCTCAGGCTTCTTATTAACACTTATAACTTACATTGACTCAAAATTCTTGTCTGTGTTAGCCATGTGGCTTGGTACCTCTTATCAGTGAGGCATTCTCATCTTGCTTCCTCTGCATCTAGGTGGTGACTGCAGACTGAACCTTTTCCCAGAATTCTCCTAGTCTGGTTGCCTGGCCTATACTTCCTACCTGGCTACTGGCCAATCAGCATTTTACTAAACCAATACAAGTGACAAATCTTTACAGGGTACAAGACCATTGTCCCACAACATTCTGCAAATATGTTATGGTTGTTAGCTTGCTGTTTTTGTGGGACCCCTGACGATGGGAGTAGGGGATGCTAACTCCTTTTGGTTGCCTTTGGTACTCTTTTTCTCCTTCTGGGTTGGATTCGGGAGAGAGAGAAAGTGGAAGGGGAAACTAGGAGGAGTGGAGAGAGGGAGAACTGTGGTCCAGACATGAGAGAAGAATTAAAAATATAAAGATTGTATGCTAGAGAACAGAGAATTATGTTCTAATTGAATGTTTGACTCATTTGGACAGGACATTACATATGGATCCCCTTAATGCTGCAAAGTTTTAAAAACTCATTTTTAGCATGTTTTGAGTATTAATTATTGATATCCTGTTTTAGGTTTTAGTGGTTGAAATAAGAATGAACTCTGGCTTGAACTTTCTACAAAGCTAAACGAGCGGTTAAGAACATGAGCGTGGGAAAGAAGTGACGGCACAGGCATGAAATGCACTTGCTGCTCTTCCAGAGGACTCGAGTTCAGGACCCAGTACCTGAAACTCCAGCTCCAGGACATCTGATGCCCCCTTCTGGCCTCCTCAGGCACCCCTAAACATGTGTGCATAACCCACATATGAACAATATACGTAATTAAATTTTTACAAAAGAATATAAACTTAGTACCAAAACTGATACTAGCTTGATGACAATTAAATATTAAGTTCTGTGAAGATGCCTACACTATTAGCATACACATGAAAAATTTAATAGTGTTTTATTTTTCAATTTCAAATTATAAAAGCCAGGTGTTGTGGCACAGAATTTGAATTGCAATTATGTGACAAGTAGCTAATGTGACAACAGTTATTAGGGTAAAGACAGCTCTGGCAGCCCTAACAATCTATGCTCAGATCACCACCCTTGATTCACCAGTTAAGAAGACAAGTAATAACAAGAAGCAGAGAAATGAGATTTATTCAACCAGGCCACACTGGAAAGAGGAACAGTGAAAAAATCCAGTGTCTGACAAGTTCATGGGGGGGGGCTTAAAAAGAGGGCAAGAATTATTTACTCATACAAACTGTCCAGCTCAAGGTGTCCAGCTCTCACCCATAACTGAGCCACATTGTCCTGGTTTCTGGTCTGTGTGACATTTCTTCCTGGGAAGCATGGTCCTCCTCTGGCTAGAACAAAGGGTTTAGCCTTTACCTTGTCCCAGCATAAAATCCTACAGAAACTCCAGTTCTTTGGGATCATTAATTTAATAGTATGATAGCCAAGAGAGGTGTACAAGCATCTCTCTTTGGAATGTATTTGCTTTTGCTAGCATGGTTGGAGTGAAGCATCAAAAATATCTGTCAGAGCCAAGTAGCTTATAACTATAATTGCATTACCTAGGAAACTGAGGCAGGAGGACCACCCTGAGCAAGAGGCCCTGTGCTCAAAAAGAGAAAAAAAAAACCCAGTTTACTATTTAGTGAACAAGCACGTCAACATTGGCACAGCACATAGCTGCCTAGTATTCTGTTGTAATATTAATGAAGAATAATAATAATAAATGTTAACTCCAGAGCAGGGAGCACAAACAAAGTCATTTGTTTCAATCTGCTTGCCTGGCCAAATATAATCGCAACATTTCATTTGGTCCTCATTTTAAGTGTGAAAGAGGAAAACTGGAGCATAATAAGGAAGGCGTAGGAAATTCAGGGTGTTGATAATGTTTAGAGCTTGAGCAATGAGCGAAGAATATGGGTCTACTACAGAGGAAGGCCTGTCCTCCTCAATATCATGATCATGTTTGTGTGTACACATGTGTGTATGCATGTGTGTGTGTTTATATTTTGAAAAACATCTTTTAATCAAGAGTTCCTCACCAGCCAGTAGGTTTGTAACATTTTCTTAAGTTAACTCTCAAGAGAGATAATTTTAGTAATAGTGACAGGCATACATAAAATTATTTTGAAATAACACCTTAAATTGCATTTTGGCATGGGTTGAATCTTTAAGTATAATTTGTCTAATTAACTATGGAGATTTTTGATGATGCAATAACAGCTATTATTAACCTCACTCCTTGAAATTCCTACCAATCAAAAAGGAATGAAATCTTTGAAACTATAATTTATTTTCTAGTATGAATATTTCAAATGAGGTCAAGTGTTTATCTGCTTCACTAGTGCTATGTGCAGTTATGCATCCCAAGGTTTTCCTTCTCCAAGGAAAACGGGCCAGCGTTTTATCAGACCTTCTGCACATGATAAGAGTATTTCTCCTACTTTGTAAGAATTATGATTCAGACTATTGGATCTAGTAAATGATTTAAAATATCTTATCAGCTATGCTCTCTTTATGCATTCATTTCTTCAACAAATATTGTAGTGATGAGGCAAGCAGGCCTGCTTTTCATCCAGCCTGGCTCCCACATGGC
>LOEQ01003793.1:75225-88296 GCA_001685075.1 Bramus lutescens
AAAGACCGGTGTTTCTTTCTCCAATTGTGGACAATTGGGAACCAAAGTCAAGGCCAGTCTAGCTGTTTCAGTGGCATCATGACGCCATGTAGCAGCAGCTCCTGGAGAGACCAACCTGTACTTCTTGGCTTTTAGCAACTGACAGCTATGACAAGCTTGTCACAACAATTGAGAGAGAAGCTTTAATGTGCCAGGAAAAAGTTACCATGGCTTTCAAGAGTCTTGAGATCAGATTCAACAATACAGAAGCCGCTGGTTTTTACTAACACAGGATTAAGACAAACAATTCAAATTTCAGTTCTAAACGCACATCTTGATGCCTTGCTCTTGGAAACACGTGGTTGAGTGGCTTCAGTGGATGGAGCCAGCTGTGCCACATCTGCTTAGACAAGGCTACACCCCCACATCGCAGGGCCCTGCCTCAGTGTTCTGAGATGAAGGCCTGTGTCCAGTGCCATGTCTTACCATCACAGCACTATCATCCTCCTCATTATTATTATTGCTACCATCGTACAGAATCCTTTTTCTCTCTGCTTTACCCATTGTCATTTCCTGTTGACTTCTGAGTTTGGGACTCCGGCATATCTGGAGTTTGCAGAATATGGAATTATAATGTAGAGTTGAGATGCCAAATCTAGATGAATTTTTCCCATTTCTCCCTAGTGTTTTGAATGTAAGAAGCAATGTGTTGGCTTCAGCATTTACAACCATGACTGCTTCTTCACTGGAAAGTCATGTGAGACAGTAGCCTGCATAGTCTGCTGCACACTGGCAGGAATAAAAAGAGACCTTATCTCAACATGGAAAATTAGAACTGACTCTTGAAAGCTGTCCTGACCTCCACATGCGTGCAGTTAGCAAGTATGTACTTCCCTCAACATGTGTACATGGAAACACATGGAAATAAAATATTCTCTGATAAATAACATGTGTAAGGTTGGGTGTTGTGTTTTGTAGCTCTGTCTGTGGGATTTGGACCATCTGTGAAGGAAATGAGCATGATATTCTAGACACCTCAATGGACATTTTCCATGTTTATTTGGCCTAATGTCTAAAAAACTGGATGGCTTTTTATACGTTCAACTATGTAATTTATATAAAGTCAGAGACTGGAGAGCATAAGCTCCAGGACACAGTGTTCTGCTGTCCTCTGGGTGTGGCTCTTACTCTTTGGGAAGGAATATTACCAGGACTAGAGAAGGTCACACATCGAGGTCAATATACACCCAGGTTATTAAGTGCTTGAGGTAGTATTAAATCATAGGCAAGACTATAAAGTTTCTCTTGTACCAAATTATGTTTCTTGATTTTTCAAGAGTAATTTATACATAGTTTTAAAGAGTAAACATGTCATATTTATTAATGGAGAACTTAAAAATATCTTTAAAATAGGAAGAACACTTTTGAGACAAAATATATTGGTGAGTTTTCAGTAAGCACAGACCCTGAACCAGCCTGCTAGGATAGGGATTCTACTTCCAGGATGTTGGGTCGAGATGTACAATTGAAATTTAGCCTCTCAGGCTATCTGCCTGAATAGCATTGTTTGTTGTGCCAATGGACAGATGGAGATGTTTTATTATATTGTGTTCATGTTGAAAGTTATCCTGAAAACAATGGGTAATTTGTCAATGGTAATTACAAATAAGATGTACAAACTCATTAACTGAGAATGTTATATAGATACCTAATTATTTAGTTACTAAATAAAACACAAAGAGTATATAAGATGGTCTCATAATTTATCACCAATTCTTGCAATTCCCTGGTCTCATTTAATATAAATTTCTAGACTAGCAAACTGGACTTTGAAATGAGGGAGTGGCTTTTGCCAAGAGCGGGTATTTGTAAAAGTCATAGAAAACTCACACTCCAGGCTTGAGGGCCATATGTTTTCTGTAGCACTGTGCTATTATACAGTTTCAGAAAATTATGGCATTTTCCAATTAATACTCATTTGTGGTGATATTTCGTTTGTGCAGCTTGCCTAAAGATCAGAGAATCAGAGCAGCTGGCCACTAGAGTTCTTACTTTACTATTCTCAGAGCGTGAGCTCCTGTCTCCTCCTATAACTGGAGGTTTCTCATTTTGCCTGCTCCCACAGCTGCTCCTAAGATAATCACTCAGACACTTAATATTAGTTACATACTGTTTGACAAATTTCTCAGGCTTATTAATAAGTAGCTCTTACAACTTAAATTAACCCATAATTTTTAACTATGATTAGCTATGTGGCTTAGTACCTTCTCCCAGTAAGGCATTTTCATCTTGCTTCCTCTGCGTCTGGCTGGTGACTGCATCTTTTCCTCTTCCCAGAATTCTGCTAGTGCTATTGCCCCACCTATACTTCCTGTTTGAGTACTGGCCAATTAACATTTTATTAAGCCTATATGAGTGACACATCTTTACAGTGTACAAGAGCCTTATCCCATAGCATTTTCCTTTTCTAAACAAGAACTCTGAATCTAATCTCCTTTGCTTAGCTTTTTTCCTGATCTTTTTCCACAACAACTTGTAACCAAAACTCTAAAGAAATCCAAACATCCATAATCCATTTTTTGGGGGGAATGTGGGCATGGTTTTCTAAGCTACTTCCTGTTGATTGGGGGTCCTGGTAATCTTTGAAGGACTTATGGATTATGATCAAATCCTGACTGGTCCACCTGAACCAGCCATCTTGAGGCTTTCTGGATGTAGAACTCAGAGGAAAGTGCAGCAGTGATCCTCTGAGATTGGATCATCTGGGCCACCCGCCCCTACAGAGATATTTCAGGGGATCTTCCTCAATCAAACCCAATTTTTCTTAACCCAGAATGAATCCACAGCTTTTCATTTCCTGTGGAAATAAAAACAGAACCTCTTTCCCAAAGAGAATATGTTTTGTCTTAAACTTTGAAGTCAAGGTGTTTTTAAAATATATGTTGGGTTAATCCAGCAGCATTTATAATCAAATGTCTTTTAGCAGCTGTTGCTCCTTCCTCAGCAGTCAAGCAATTCAAAGAAAACACAATAACATACAGTATCCAAACTTTCTGTATATTTTCCACCTTTATGTGGCTTTTATTTATTATTATATTTCTTTTTGAAGGACTTTCTTTATCCTTTTTTCTTTTCTCTCCCAAGCCTACATATATTTTTAAACATACTGTAAACCATTTAAAGAGGGTTTTTTGTCTTTACTATGCATCTCTATCTTTTCTGACCACATGAGTCTTTAATCTGCTGAGCAGCATGGCTAGGATTAAAGCAGTGGCTTTGGAGACTGGCTCTGCCCCATTTCTTGGCTTGCTAAGAGTCTAGCTTCATGGTGGAGGTACTGGCAGGAGCTGTGTTTATTGCCATAATTCTGTGGAGTTTCTAGGTTCATGCCACCACCAATAAGCATGTTGCCAGCTGCTCATAAACACCATTTAAATGTTTGGTGGCAGGGCCTCTTAAAAGAGTCGCATCGCGGTGGTGGTGCATGCCTTTAATCCAAGCACTCGAGAGGCAGAGGCAGGAAGATCTCTGTGAGTTCGAGGCCAACCTCGTCTATGAAGAGAGATCCAGGACAGCCAGAGGTTTTTGCTGCTAACATTGAGTTAGGAAGCCTCTCTTAAAGGAGCCGTACCTCTGCTTGTCTCTAGCAAAAAGAGCCCAAAAGAGAAATTGCTGTTACCAAGAAGCTGTGCTTGACTCTATTCTTTTGTGTCTAGAATTCCTTCCCAAGGTCTCTCAGGTTTTATGTGGATGTAATTGCTGAATGTTGGGTGCCATTTATAAGTGGAGGTTTCTTATCCCACCTGATCCCATAGCTGCTTTTAAAATAACCACTCAGAGGCTTAATATTAGTTACATACTGTTTGACAAATTGCTCAGGCTTATTTTGACTAGCTCTAACAACTTAAAATTAATCCATAATTCTTATCTATGTTTAGTCATGTGGCTTGGCACCTTCTCTCAGTGAGGTATTCTCAGCTTGCTTCTTCTGCATCTGGCTTGTGACTGTGCCTCTGCCTTTCCTTTTCCCAGAATTCTCCTAGTCTGGTTACCCTGCCTATACTTCCTGCCTGGTTACTGGCCAATCAGCATTTTATTAAGCCATTATAAGTAACAAATCTTTACAGGGTACAAGAGCATTATCCCACAGCACCTCCTGCCTTATATTCCTCTCTCCATCCAGTCATTTCACCTTCTGTCTCGTCTCCCTAGTGATGGGATCAAAGGCCTGAGATCCCAAGTGCTGGGATCAAAGGTGAGTGCCGCCACTGCCTGGCCACTATGATTTACTAGTGTCTAGCTCCATCCTCCGATCTTCAGTCAAGCTTTATTTGTTAGAGCACGAGCTCAATATCACCACCTTCATTCATTGCACCTCCTGTAAAACTGCTAATAATATTGCCTTCTCTTGGTACTTGAGAATTAATGACACAAATTTCATAAATTTCTTAACTCCAGTCTGGCTGTTGTAGTTACTACTCTATTGCTATGAAGAGACACCATGACTAAGGCCACTTTTATAAGATAAAGCATTTAATTGGGGGCTTGCTTACAATTTCAGAGGCTCAGTTCATTATTGTCCTGGTGGGGAACATGGCAGCACACATGGTGCTGCAGAAATAGCTGAGAGTTTTATATCCCAGTCCTCGGTCCAAGAGAGAGAAACTGGGCCTGTCGTGGGCCTTTGAAACCTCAAAGTCAACCCTCAGTGATACACTTCCTCCAACAAGCCCACACCTTTTAATCTTTCGAATCCTTTCAAACGGTTCTACTCTGTGGTGACTGAGCATCCAAATATATGAACCCAATGGGTCATTTTATTCAAACCACCACATTGAAATATATAGAAAATTATTAGTTTTTGTTGTGTATTTGGTTGATTATGTATCAACAATTGGAGCAGGTGCTACGGCAATAGGTCATAAGGAGCTCTGTCCTTTTTCAAAGGGTTTATAATCAGGCACAGGTGAGGTAGGGTGGAACAGACTTTGTACATGACCACAGACCAGTGTCATAGACCAACAATAGTTCTGAATTCATGGGCATAGTGACAAAAGAGGGTGTCATCTGGCCATTCTCCTTGTGCACCGAGAGGCCCTCTCCCACCTGGTCATTAATGTGCTCATCCTTCCTTAAGTGTGATGTTATACCAAGGACTTTAGATCAGTTAACTTAAAAAATAATTTTAGATATTCCCTAAAGGACAAGTTGCATACATAAATCCTAGTCTGTAGTTAAATTGTAGGTGTTCTTTATCAAGGTGCCAACTGTGGGTGTTGCACCTGAAGAGGAAGAGAGAGAGCAGATCCCAAGTATACCTTCGCCTCCAGCTGGGCAGGTGGGAATGGGAGCAGGGAGGGCAGGGACGAATGCCAGTGTTTGCAAAGAAAGTGAAAACGTCTCGAACCCACAGGCAAGCCTTTAGTAGTAAGTGCAGAAACCACCAGCTGTGTATTATGTGCTGCCATGGAAGGAGAGCATGACCCTTCCTTCACAGGACCATGGCTTTCTCTGGGAGCTATAACCACACACAAAGTGTACTATTCGCTAGTATTTAGTTTACAAATGTGAACCTATAGAAGAAGATAAGAATTTCGAGAGAAGGCAGCTGTATGAATGAAAAGTATCATAAGTAAAGCAAGCAATGGGACCAAGAGAGAAGAAATGTTGGGAATAAAAGGTGTTAAAAGAATATATATTAATACCATGATTTGGGAGGCAGAATCAGGAGGATCAGGATTTCAGGGCCAGTTTGGGCCCCATAAGACCCTGTTGGGGGAGGCTATTTGTTCATTTCCTGGCTGCCCAGACTCCCAAAATAATCACACAGAAACTTTGTTATTTAAATCACTGCTTGGCCAATCACTTAAGCGTAATTGTTAGCTAACTCTTATATCTTTGGTTAACCTACTTTTATTAGTTTATATTTTACCATCAGGTTTGTGGCCTATGGGCAAGGTTCCAACTAGCAACTCGCATCTTTCCCCTCTGGCAGCTACATGGCGTCTCCTGACTCCACCTTCTTTCTCCCAGCATTCAGTTTAGTCGTGTGTTGTCATCGTGGTGTCCCTCTCCCACGTCCCGCACCCCCACCCGCCTCTTCAGCTGCTTAGCTTTGTTCTGCTCTGCTATAGGCCTAAAGCAGATTTTTTATTAATCAATGGTAATCACAGCATACAGAGGGGAATCCTACATCAAAATATCTCAAAAAGCTCAAACACTTTCTTTCCAACTTGGGTGCACCAGAAAGTCTCCTGCTAGGAAGCATGTTGAGAAAAAGAAGGGATGTTCTGCTATCAAGGAGGTAGTGATACCAGAGTGCACCATGAATATTCATAAGCACATCTATGAGTGGCCCTCAGGATATGTACCTCTCAGGCACTCAGAGAAAACTGCAGCTTTTCCATAAAGGTGATAGGAACTTCAGAAGTGCACATTTATACCAGCCTCAACACAGCTGTCCGAGACTAGAGGAATAAGGAGTGTTCGGAGTTGTGTCTGTCTGTGTTTGTCCAAGGAATTTCATAAGGATGAGTTCACCAAGCAAGCTGTAGACTTTGATAAACTATGTTACTGTTGCCATTTTCAAACATCTATAGACACTCATTGTGGATGAGAACTGAGTGTTAGAGTTACCAAACTGAAACACAAACTAATCCCACAACAAGCAAAATACTTAAAAAAAAACAGCAAAAATGAATATAGCTTAAGATAAATTAGAGATCTAGAAATCAAAGTCAAGGAGTCCTAGAACTTCTAACAAAAATGCAGAAATGTTAATTAAGATAGTTTTAGACTTATAGGGATTTTTGAAACAGAGAGACAAAAAAGAGAATGCTCACTAAGGGAGCAAAAATATAGCCAATAAAATAAAAATATAGCTAATAAAATTAAAAAAGATATGGCTAAAAAGTAAGGATTTCAGAAGAGAGTACATAGAAATAATGGAGAAGTAACAAAGGAAACAATAGAAAAGCATTTTCTCAAACTGAAGGAAGACTGGTTCTCCAGCACGGGACTGTCCAGACACTATAGCTAGAGGAGCTACAGCCATGTCTTCACGTCTGGAATGGATGGTATGGAACTTCCTGGCCAAGAAGAAGGAGCAGATGACACAGCACTGTCCCCAGTAATCTGAAGACATTTTAGACATGTAGGTATTCAGAGAATTTATGTGTTCACCTTTATATGTTAGTGTGTATGTGTGTGTGTGTGAGGGTGAAAACACTTTCCTGAACAAAAGGAGACTCACTCCAGAAAAATGTTTTACATCTAAGGATAAAAACAATGTGGGATAGAGGGAGCAATAATAAGAAAATAAAAAAGAATAAACACTATAATTTAGTGTAAATAACTGAAATTGTGAAGTTTAATACAAGTATTAACAAGAGTCTTTTAAAATTAAAAGGATAAAAAGATTAGCAATAATCAACTAAGAATGCTGCTGTTATTAATAGTAATGTATTTTAATGAACAAAAGGATCTCATTGTATAGATCAGGCTGTTTTGAAACCAGTTATTATGCCCTATGCTTTCTTTAAATTTGTGACCCTCAGCCTCTGAAATGATGGGATTATAGAAGTAAAACTTTTGATTATTTTATTTAGATATTGTAGACTTTGATGATAAGATAATCTAATTTCCAAACAACATATAGATATAAATTTTCTTTTTTCTTTGTTTTTTTTTTATTGTTTTTAGTGTACTATACATTTTTCTCCATTCCCCTCCTCCCCTCCCCTTTCCCATGATCCCCACACTCCCAATTTACTCAGGAGATCTTGTCTTTCCTTCCTATTTAGATCCATGTATATCTCTCTGTTTCTCTTAGGGTCCTCTTTGTTGTCTAGGTTCTCTAGGGTTGTGGATAGTTTTTCTTTGGATAAAGGTTTGTCTATTTTGTTGATATTCTCGAAGAATCTCCTCTTTGTCTCATTGATTCTTTGTATTGTTTTGTTTTTATTTTGTTGATTTCAGCTATCAATTTGATTATTTTCTGGCCTCTAGTTCTCCTGGGTGTGTTTGCTTCTTTTTGTTCTAGAGCTTTCAGGTGTTCTGTTAGCTCCCTGGTGTGGAATTTTTCCAGTTTCTTTAAGCAGGCATTTAGTGTATGAACTTTCCTTTTAACACCACTTTCATTGTGTCCCATAAGTTTAGGTATGCTGTGTGGTCATTTTTGTTGAATTTTAGGAAGTCTTTAATTTTTTCCTTTATTTCTTCCTTGACCCAATGGTGATTCAGGTAAGCATTGTTAAATTTCCATGTGTTCGTGGGCTTTCTGAACTTAGTTTTGCTGTTAAATTCTAATTTTAAGCCATGGTGATCCAATAAGATACATGGAGTTATTCCAATTTTTTTTTTGCATCTGTTGAGGTTTACTTTGATATTGAGCATGTGGTCAGTTTTTGAGAAGTTTCCATGAGGTGATGAGAAGAAAGTATATTTGTTTATGTCTGGATGGAATGTTATATAGATGTCTGTTAAGTTCACTTGAGTCATAACATCTGTTAGTTTCCTTATTTCTCTGTTAATTTTCTGTCTGGCAGACCTGTCCAGTGGTGAAAATGGGGTGTTGAAGTCTCCCACTGTTACTGTGTAGGGTTTCATGTGTGATTTAAGCTTTAGTAATATTTCTGTTTACATATGAGGGTGCCCTCATATTTGGGGGCATAGATGTTCAGTATTGAGATTTCCTCTTGATGGTTTTTTCTTGTGACTAATATGAGATGTCCTTCTTTGTCTTTTGATTGATTTTTAGTTTGAAGCCTATTTTGTTAGATATTAGGATAGCTACACCAGCTTGTTTCTTAGGTCCATTTGATTGGAAAATCTTTTCCCAGCCCTTTACTTTGCAGTGATGTCTGTCTTTGAGGTTGAAGTATGTTTCTTGTATGCAGCAGAAGGATGGATTCTGTTTTTGTATCCAATCTGTTAGCCTGTGTCTTTTTTATTCTGAGACAAGGTTTTTCTATAGCTTTGGAGCCTCTCTTGAAACTAGCTCTTATAGACCAGGCTGGCCTTGAACTCTCAGAGATCCACCTGCCTCNGGATAGCTACACCAGCTTGTTTCTTAGGTCCATTTGATTGGAAAATCTTTTCCCAGCCCTTTACTTTGCAGTGATGTCTGTCTTTGAGGTTGAAGTATGTTTCTTGTATGCAGCAGAAGGATGGATTCTGTTTTTGTATCCAATCTGTTAGCCTGTGTCTTTTTTATTCTGAGACAAGGTTTTTCTATAGCTTTGGAGCCTCTCTTGAAACTAGCTCTTATAGACCAGGCTGGCCTTGAACTCTCAGAGATCCACCTGCCTCTGACTCCTGAGTGCTGGGATTAAAGGAATACACTACCACCACCTGGCTTTAGCCTGTGTCTTTTTTTTTTTTTTAGGTGAGTCGAATCCATTTGTATTAAGGGATATTAATGATCAGTGATTGTTAGTTCCTTTTATTTTAGTTTTTTTTGTTGGTGATATTGATTAATTTTCAAAAGGGTTCTAAAGCTCCACAAATACATTACATGTAAATACAAATATATGCATCTGAGGAAAAATGTAGTATATACAAGTAATCAAAGTAAAAAATGAACAAAGGTATTTATCATCTCACATAAAGGGAAAAAGAGGACAAAGAGTATAGTAGTAAGAAAATGCATAAAATATCATATCCATAAACCATAAAGTTATTACAGTAAATGAGACAAAAATATGTATTAAAATAGTGACTATTGAATAAGCTGTCAATTATATGCTATTTAAAACAAGTATCCCAGGCCTCTTGGGAGGAAACTGAGACACATCAGAAGTACGAAATGGAGCCAGTAAATACTGAAGATGTGGCAGTGAACTTCACCTCAGAAGAGTGGGCTGTGTTGGATTCTAGTCAAAAGAATCTCTACAGAGATGTGATGAAGGAAACATTTTCTAACCTCTCCATAGAAAAAGCACTAGAAGAAAATATTGAAGAGGACTATAAAGATCTCAGCAGGAATACGGAAATTCAGAGGACTGAGAAAGACCATGTAAATGAATGTCATAATGAGTGTGATAAAAAACCAGCAACCTATTCCAGAGAGTGTGATCAATAAAGATATGCTTTCCAGAATAATAGCTCATGAGACTCCATTGCTTGTAACAAACATTATTGGTCATTTATCCTTACATGGGTGTCTCAGAGAAAAAGGTAGAGGTAAACCACCACTGTATAAGTGAGCTGTGGCAAAAGCTTTTAAGCATCAGAAACATTGGAAAGATATGAGTTATTCTGAATCACTTCAGGTATTTGAAACTTCTCCTGAAGAGAAGAAACCCAGGGAAAAACAACAATGTAATGAAGCCTGTAAGTGTCTGTTTTGATCAGCCTCAGGAGAGAACTCACACTGGAGATAAACTCAATGAAGATGTCTTCATGAGATACACACATGGCCAGAATGATGAACAAACCCATAAAGAAGTGAAACAATTTGTATGTAGTCTCTGTGAAGAATCCTTCATTGATTTCAGTGAGCTTACCAACCATGAAAAAAGTCATATTGAAGAGAAAAGGTACATTTGTAGGCAATGTGGCAAAACATTTAAATATGCAACATGTTTTGAGAAACATAAAGTAACTCACAAAGGAGAGAAGCCATATGCTTCTATACATTTTTGGAAAAGCCTTCACCCAATTCAATCATCATAACAGTCATGAAAACAGCTATATTGGACAAAAGCCTTATGCTTGCAAGCATTGTGGAAAAAACTTCACCCATTCTTCTTATCGAAACATTCATGAAAGGAGCCACACTGGAGAGAAACCTTATGCATGTAAGCATTGTGGAAAAGCCTTCAGCCGGCCCTGTAGTTGTTACAGACATGAAAGGAGCCACACTGCAGAGAAACCTTGTGCATGTAAGCATTGTGGAAAAGCCTTCAACAATCACAGTAGTCGTAACAGACGTGAAAGGAGCCACACTGCAGAGAAAGCTTATGCACGCAAGCATTGTGGAAAAAAGTTCACCAGCTCTTCTTATCGAAACATTCATGAGAGAATTCACATTGGAGAGAAAACTTAGGCATGTAAGCATTGTGGAAAAGCATACACCAGTTCCAGTGCTTGTAGCATTCATGAAAGAATGCACACGGCAGAGAGGAATTATACATGCAAGCACTGTGGGAAAGCCTTTTTCTGTCCCAGGATTCTGAATATGCATGAAATAACTCACACTGGAAAAAAGCATTATGCATGTAAGCATTGTGGAAAAGCCTTCAACCATCCCAGTAATTGTAACAGACATGAAAGGAGCCACACTGCAGAGAAACCTTATGCATGAGCATTGTGGAAAAGCCTTCAACAAATCCAGTAGGTGTAACAGACATGAAAGGAGTCATACTACAGAGAAGCAGAAGACTTATACATGCAAACATTGTGGAAAAACTGTTTCTGGTGTAGGCATCTGAACATCCATGAAATAATTCACATTGACAAAAGCATTATATATCTAAGCATTGTGGAAAATCATTCAACAACCCCAGTAGTTGTAACAGACATGGAAGGAGTCACACTGCAGAGAACCTTTTTCATGTAGGCATTGTGAAAAAGCCTATACCAGTTTCAGTTCTTGTAAGACTCATGAAAAGAGTTCACATTAAAGAGAATTCATATACATTTAAGCAGTGTGAAGAAGTGTTTACCTGCTCCAATCACCTGAACATTCATGAAAAGATTCACATGGGAGAAAAGTCTTGAGCATGTAAACATCTTGGAAAAGCCTTCAGTGACCTCAGAAGTCATAACAGACATGAATGAAGTCACACTTTGGAGAAGCCTTATTTATGTAAGTATTGTGTAAAACCCTTCACTAATTTCTTTCTATTCATGAAGGTTCATGAAAGAGATCATACTGAAGAGAAGCGCTATGCATGTGTGCACTGTGGGAAATCATTTACCCACTCCAGTCAGCTGAACATCCATGAAATGGTTCAAATTGGAGAGAAGGTTTTTGCACGTAAACGTTACAGGAAACCTTTCAACACTTCAATTTGTCCTGATTTTCACAAAAAACAATTGCACTGGAGAGGAACTCTGTGTGTGTAAAAAATGTGGAAACTGTTCATTCTGTAGACAGGCATAAAATAGTTCACTTGAAAGTAAAGCCTTATGCACATAAAAATTGTGGAAAAACCTTCAGCTGCTCTTGTGATCATAACAGACATGAAACTCTTCGCACTAGTCAGTAGCCTAATGTGTGTAACCATTGTCAGAAAGCTTTTACTAGATTCACTTGGTCCAAGAGTAAAAACATTCACACTGGATAGAAACCTTTTGTATGTACACATGGTATATAAACTACTTCTTTGTTCTTGTCATTTTAACAAGCATAAAAATCTCACACAGTGTCTGTAATGTGGGAAAGTCTTCAGTATATCCAGTTTCTGTAACCCTCATGCACAGATCTACATTGGAAAGAATTCTAATGCATATATCCATTTAAGTATTGCTCAAAGTCTTCAGCAGTTCCTGTTGCCATGATGTTCTAAAGAATTCACTCTGGAGATAGACTTTACATGTATAACCATGTGGAAAATCTTTTAGCATTAAAAAAAAAACAAGTATCCTATTTTTGAGTTAGGCATGGTGGTGCATGCCTGAAATTCTGGGACTTTGGAAGTTGAGACAAGGCATTCATGAGTTTGAATCCAGCCTGAACTACATAATGAAATCCTGTCTCAAAGACAAGCAAGCAACCTAACAAACCGTGTTTGAAATAGAGATTTACATAAAATTATTGCAGACAGATTATAATAAAAAGAATTTCAAAATACTAATTTTAAATAAAGTATAATGGGATTTCAGGGAAAAGGGATAAAAATAGGATAGGGTATTTTTATATGGGTTTTCAAAAATTTTTTGCTGTCCATGAAAATAGCTGCCTATCTCCACAAATAAAGTCACTGCAAATCTCTTCTGTATTCTGCCAACACGGGTGCTGGCTTCTGCAGTCCAGTCTCTTTATGTCTGTCAACACGGGTGCTGGCTTCTGCAGTCCTGAGTCTCTTCATGTCCGTCAACACGGGTGCTGGCTTCTGCAGTCCCTAGTCTCTTCATGTCTGTCAACAC
>LOEQ01003793.1:89138-110237 GCA_001685075.1 Bramus lutescens
GGCAGCCGTGGGAAGAATAGAGCTACATCAATGGCTAGTAAAAACTACCAAGAGGCCATGGCTGTGTGAGAGTCTGGGAACAATGGAATAAATAGCGGAATCCACTGGATCTACAGAGAAGCCCCTTGACCAGCTTAGACTGGGAGGTTTCCCCAGAGATTTGTTGTGATAATTTGCCAGCTTCCTTCTGAATCCACAAACTACATGACTTCCTTTGCCCAATCTGTTTAGTTATCTTTTGTCTGTATATTATACATTGTACATATTATAACACACTTCTACTGTTCTCTTCTTGGATTTTCCCCAAATGTCTTGTCAACCTGGATGTTTTGAGCCCTTTTGGAGGCTGTCTCACAGGGTGCCACAGTCAAAAGGACTCTTGGTTTTGTGGCTTCCAGGTGGAGCAAGTAACTGGCCGGGGGAGGATTATTCAGATCTTGTTTCTCAGAAACAGTGCTCTGCCCTCTCCGCAGAGCGCCATCTGGCCCTGGAGCAGTACTCCAGCAGCACTGATTTTGGGACTTCACGTTAGATGCAACCTAAAGGCCATCATCTCCCTTTAAATCAAGATGCTCAGCTCAGGACTTTCAGTTCTAGCTGCCTTAAACTGGCTGCCTTTAGTAAGTCACTACGTTTCTTTGAGTTTTAGTAAATTTGCCTTCAAGAAAGGAGGCTAGATTTGACAGCCATTAAAGTCTTTGCTTCTTGTAAAGATTGATTTTTTTGTTTTTTGGTATGGCTTTTCCTAATGGCTTAACTTTTACCCCCATACGACATGAACATACATATTTCTGTGGCATATTTTGTGACTATGCAAGTTGACTTTCTGTCCTCTTACACTTGCCAGATCTTTGGAAGAAAGAATAACCGAGTGTTTCGAGAGAATAGCTGGTGTAGAGATGGAGAGACAGATGTTCCCCATGTCTCGGGGCTGTTTAATGTGCTCTCGGTCCTCAGGTTTCAGCAGTTCTGAGTCCATGCGTGGTCTGAGCCTCTTAAGTGAGTGTAGCTGTTTCTTCTGATACAAACACCGGTTTCTTCCTTGTTTAGCTGCCTTGCAGGCATTGAAAAGGAAGAAGAGGTTTGAGAAGCAGCTCACTCAGGTTGATGGCACCCTTTCCACCATTGAGTTCCAGCGGGAAGCTCTAGAGAACTCGCACACCAACACTGAGGTCTTACGGAACATGGGCTTTGCAGCCAAGGCAATGAAAGCCGTTCATGAAAACATGTGAGTGACCCAGACTCCTTGTCCTTAATGTTGGGGAGAGCCTGTGAAACCGTATGACAATTCTGGTATTGAATGGAATGCTCTCTCAGAAGTAGTTTTGAATTTCCAGTGACAAAACTGAAAAAAGGAAAAAAGTATAGAATTTTGTTTTCACTATTTCTCAGTTCTTTTATGAAATCCTATCTGTAAAAACTGTAATTCTAGGATTCTAAGGTCAGTGAAGGTGTTAGACCTGTAGACTAGTGGTTGCCAAACTCTGGTACCTATGAGAATCATCTAGATAAAAGCTGTTAAGAGCATGCAGACACCCAGCCTCCTTGAATTTAGCCGGAGGGTGGAACTTCTGTTTTAACCGAGTTCCCCAGGCCAAGACGGACATCACCAGCTATTTGAAAGCCCCTGACATAAAGTATTAGTTTCTGGGACCAGGGTTTATAGTTTTCTGGCTGTAACCCCATTCCCAAAGTTGACTGTACCCTGGAAAATGACTTTCTATCTTTGACTCAGTTTCCTTGCCTGTCATTTCTTACTTACTTCTGCTTGTTGAGAAGTTCAGTGAGATGCTAGACATAGCATAGTTCCTGCTGCAAGCAAGCCCTGAGCAGTCAATCTCTGAGATGTGGTGAGGTACCATGGTCTATGTTCACTGTGGGCAATGCAGACCTGGGACCTGGTCCTCTGCTGATTAGGGACAGTGACAGTAGACTCCTGGCCAAGGAGTAGTAAATGCTGAGATACAGACTCAGTTCCAGAGGGCGAGAAGAGGTCAAGGTAGCGGTTGGGATTATGAAGACCTCTTTGAGACCATCTTCTTGTCTTAGTAACTCATCTACCAGCTGCCATTCTGACACTTTAGAGCTCATTATGTACACAGTGGGACTCCCAGTACCCCATGATGGTAAACTGAGTGCTGAAGTGGATTGTGAAGCCGGGCTTTACCTTCAAGTCCCTTAGTAGCATGAGACAATGGTGCTCTTTGGAGAGAAGTTTAGTCTCAGTCCCAGACTTTGGTACATGCTCTGTACTCCCTTTAGTAAACACATTTACTACAGCTCTAATGAGGATTGAGCATAACGGGTGGTAGGAAAATGATAACAGAATTTCCTTTCCATTACCTGTGAAAACATCCCAAGTTCTGAGTTCTGTAGTGATAGAGTCTGAGGAACTGAAAAGACGGGGGAGTCCTGGGGTCAGCCTTTCAGTGGTGATGGTACTTCATAATGAAGGACACTCACTTCGCTTTTGTCTAATCAGCTTGGCCTGTTTTCTGAGCTGGAGGAAAGATTCAGAAACAGGGCTACAAAAGCAAGCTAGAGCCTGGCCTGGAGACCTCGGATACTAGGGGTGAAACAGCTGTCCTGAGCTTGGACCTGCTTGCTCCTGCACCATTGGCTGAGGTTGTAGCTTCCCTGAGGGTGTGCTCCATCAAATTCTTCTGTTTCAGTGCCCCTCCCCACACATTCTCTGCAAGGGAAACCCTCAAGGGGTCAGCATTTCAGAGCTGTGTTATAGAAAGTGATTCTCCAGTCCCAAAGTTTAGTTTCTCTATAGAGTTGCTTCAGAGTTGGCTGCTGAGAACTGGTGTGCTATCTCAGTCATGGTGGTTCTCAGCGAATTAAGCGACATCCACACAGGGGTACTGCACACACTACCGCATGCACCTCCCAAACTCTTCCATTTCAAATGATTCTTGAAGGCAGAAGGCAATATTGAAAGTACATGTGATTGTCCAGGGTTACTAATTTTTTGACACTCCAATTATTATTTTTCTTAACTGATGAACGTTGAAGCAGGAATTTTTGTTATAATGCTGATATAACTAAAGAGTATATCTGAAATAAACTTGGTTTCATATGGAATTAAGTCTAAATTCATAATTGTAAGATGAGACTCTAAAATTCCAACTAAATGTTCCCCAGGGATCTGAACAAAATTGATGACTTGATGCAAGATATCACAGAACAGCAGGACATTGCCCAGGAAATCTCAGAAGCGTTTTCTCAAAGGGTTCAGTTTGCCGATGGCTTTGATGAGGTAGGTGCAATCCTAAAGAATGTGGCACTGTGGCTGCTCTTGAGGGCAGCTTCCTATCACATATAGCAGACAATTTGTTTATTGCTTAACAAATAAATGTTATTTATGAGAAGTATCATTTTCCAGGCGGGAAATGAGGTGTTCGTAGCTGATTTCAAGGAAAGATGACTATGGTTTGGCAAACAGCTTCTTAATTAGGTTTTTAGATATTAAGGAAAAAGAAAACAGCGCGTGGTTATGTGAAGTTAGTGATGTTTAATGGTTGGAGTATAAATTGTCTCATTATGAGCCATCACGTGCTCTCACATCTGCCCATAGAGCAGACGGTGTTGCTCTGTAACAGCAGATGACGGCTCTTTGGCTGCTAAGTTAGGAGTTAGGCTGCTCCGCTCATCCCTCAGTCTATAAAACAAGTAATTGTGGAGTGGCATTGTTTACTCTCCCGTTCTGCTCATATCAATCAGTCCCGCAGCCCAGGAAGGCTGTAGCTACATTGGTGGTGCTCAGGATGGAAATTTCAGTGGTTCCATTCAAGTTACACATGTCCAGGTTGAAGACATTCTTAGGCATATTCCCAAGGAACAGAAGAGCACAGCTTTCTGTTTCTATGTGATACGAGAGATGATGAGTAGCAAGTGAACATGTGGCCAATAGAGCTTTAGGAAGTGAAGGTTTGCTGCTAGCAATGGTCCAAACTGATATGGGAGTGGGGCTGGAGGGATGGCTCAGAGGTTAAGAGCACTTGTTGCCTTTGCAGAAGACTTGGGTTCTGCTCCCAGCATTCACAGCAGGGATCAAAATCATCCATACTGCCAGTTCTGTGGGATCTGACACCCTCTTCTGATCTCTGTGGGCACCAGACACGCATATGATATGCTTACAGACATGCAGGCAGAACACTCATACACATAAGGAGTTGACCTGTAGGTCAGATCAGTCATGTCCTGTTCTTGTGTAGCTCTCAAGGCAAGAATGGTTTCAACTCTCTGGAACTGTAGAAAATAAGAAAGAAGAGCCTGCAACAGGAAGGTAGCTGGACTGCAAAGCCCAAAAATACTACTGTCTGGCCCTATGTAGAAGAACATGAGGATTGTGAGTTCAAGGTCAACCTTGGGTCACATGGTGAATTCAAAGCCAACCTGAGATACATAGAGAGGTCTTGTCTTAAAACAACAGCAGCAAAATAACCAAATATGGATCCATGTACATGTGCACAAATTCAAGCATGGGCCCCTTGGATATGGGGCATGCTGATTTACCCTGGCACTACCCAGTAATGAGTTCTCAATAAATTTGTTGAATGATGGGTGAATAAAAAATCTGATTGAATGAATACACAGCTAGGCTAGACCTTCTCTGATAGCTCCCTGCTGAATGACTACATCTCCCAGGTTTCCTAGTAGATGCCGAGAGGAAATGTAATGTATGGGCGGTAGTCATTCCTGCTCCAGTGAGGGATCATGTTCCATTTACACATGTGGGTGGCAAGATGCCCCTTTGCTGTGAATAAACATGGTCCCACCTAAGGTCAGACCAAGCTCTCCCCCTTCTGTCATCTAATCATTTCTTCTATGGCAGCCTCTGAAGTATAATGAAATGTTTTGTTTAGACTGCCACTCACTTCTGCAAGAGCTGATGTATGCTGGAGGAATTCCCAAATTAGGCAGGTGTGAGCTATCTCAGATTAGGCAGGTGTGAGCTATCTCAGATTAGGCAGGTGTGAGCTATCTCAGATTAGGCAGGTGTGAGCTATCTCAGATTAGGCAGGTGACCAATGTCCTTAAGACCTCAAGCTGATGGGAGTTTTTTACAGGTGTTGGGTCGAGAATAGTTTGATTAAGCCAGACTTTCTGAGCCTACTGTAAAGGAAAAATACATTATACTAATTTTGAATTTTCCTCATACAAACTTATGGGCTGGGGACATAATCCAGCGGCACGGCACTTGCCTAACACGAGCAGATACTCCTGTTCCATCCCCAGCACTGTGAACAAAATCACCTAAACACATAATTTATATTGACTTTAATTATCTGATAGAGGATCTATGTTTTTTTTTTACTTTCTGTGGAATATATTTTCTATGCTTGCTTTATTTTCAATAGTATTTACTCAACTGGAAATATTTATTTCCTCTAATTAAAATTGCAGAGATTCTCAACAGGAGAGAAGGAAAAAGAACATACTGAAAAAATGAGTCAAGGTGTAAATTTCCAGAACCTGAGGAGATTATATATTCAGCCCAAATTACCTGAATGGCTGTTTGCTGAAGTATTATAAGATTAACTACAACAAATTTGTACAACCTGAAGTATTCATTTCTAATCATTGCTCAGTGTTGCTTAATTTTAAAATAATAAATATTCCATTCCGCTGGGTTCGCACACATCAGTTGGGTGGCAGATGTTCTCTTTGCTGTGTTTAGGGAAGCCCCCTCCTGTAACACTAACTCCGTAATTCTCTCTTCTGTGTTCAGGATGAGCTGCTGGCAGAACTTGAGGAACTGGAGCAGGAAGAATTAAATAAGAAGATGACAAAGATGCAGCTTCCGAATGTACCGGCCTCTTCCCTCCCCTCCCAGCCCAGTAGGAAGCCCAGCATGCCCTCCAGTGCACACCGATCTCGAGCAGGTGTGTGCACACCCCACACCCCACGCCTACATAAATTCTCAGAGCAGTAGGCAGGCTGCTGCTTTCAGTGCCCCTTGTACCTGATTTGTATACGTAAACACATCTAGTGTGCCATTCCTACCCGTTTCCCATGTGCAGTATAAGTGATGCTGGTGACTGGTTTCCTCACTTTTGTGTTCCAGCGTCATCCAGGAGGACAGAGGAGGATGGCGACCTCCAGCAGCTGGCAGCTTGGGCTACTTAAGCTAAAATGGGAACCTCTGACACCTGAATTATTGAACTGCGCATAAGACATAAATGGTTTTGCAAAGCTTAGAAGATAGCAGTGACCTGTTTTATGAATTACTGTCTTTTAGAAAGCAGTTAAGTCATGTGTAGACACGGCAGGCATGGAAAGGGGCTGGTAGCATCATAGAAGACCGTTCCAGACTGATGGAGTGGGGGCTATCTGCTTTAATGTATTTTAGTTCTGGTACAAGTTGATATTTGTGTATATGTATTGAAAGAAAACTGATTCTACTGACATTTAATACGTATTCCAGCTTATAAGTCATCCTGAAGCAGTATCTAGGGCGATATCTATGCAAATACTGTCCAGGTCACCTACAGTAAATGTAAATACTCTTCTAGAACAGATTTGAAGAGAAGTCCTTAGTGACTCTATATATACAGTTTCAATTGAGTTTCAGGGTTGAAGATCTTCACGGAGATTTAATTGACATTTATTATGCTGGTTGAGCTTCAAGTGGGGGCAATGCATGCATTGCCCCAAATGTCTGACTGCACAAGCAGTTTAGCCTGCTCAGCAGGGCTCTCTGGGGTGTGATTCAGCCCCTTAGAAAGCCAAGTGAACACAGGCCTCCATGATGCTGCTGCTTAGGCTTCACAGGGATGCCCATTGCTTCCTGTTGTGTGCTCTCCTGTGCACTAACAAAGCGGAAACAATGCTTCACAGCATGCGCCTCATTAAAATACTAAAATACTGGCAATTAAAAATATATCTGGAGTAAACTTTTGCCCATAATTATGGTTAAATGAAGATAAATTATAAACTTAGGTATCTCGCATGCCATATCAGACGATAAAATGACAAGCACCACAATGCGAGGTTTTCTGATGCCCTCTGCACTCCTTTGAGCAACGCTGCGGCACGGAGGAGGAGCACCACGAAAAGGAGCATCACCACCGCATCTCCGAGCCCTTCTTCCGGCTCAGTGGTCCCATTCTGCCGCAGGTGTTTGGTACTTGCTCTTTCTCTTGGCCTTTTTTCCTGCCCTGCACAACGCGCACACCAAATCCTTCTCATTCTTTAAATTCTGGCTAAAATATTCCATCTTGGGAAGCTTAGAAAATGTTTTTCCCAGACTATATGCTTGCTTTTTATAGCACTCAGCTTTCTGTCACGGCATTTTTCATGTTCTCTCTCAACATTTAACCTGAGTGCATTCCCCTGTTGGACTGTGGTAGGGTGAAGGAGGAGACTGCTTTAAATAGTGTATTTTCAGGGCTCTTCAAAATCTCTCATGTACCCTGGGCAAGTCTTTCAGCATTTACTCAATGCTCAGCAACTGACAGACGACGGATTCGCCTTCTGTCCCTAAGCAGTCCTGAAATCGGGCCAAGCCTGTGCAGCAGCAACAATGTTAGACACTGAAGGAGAGACAGCTCTGGACAGTGATGCCCAAGACAATGGAGGCTGATGCAGTGCGCTCATCCCGTGTCCTGGCTCACACACCACCCACATGCCCACTGAGTGCAGCTAGCTGCGAGGAAGGGAAGGGAAGGCACAAAGCCCTCACCAGACTTGTGAGACTTGTAAAGTGAGTGAATTTTAATTATGCTTAATTTTAGTTAATTTAATTAAAAAACATTTCTCAATGCATTTATTAGAAACATTGAAGTATTTCAGCACCTTAGTTCTGCATTTTCAGCAGCTAAATGTTGTGAAGTTTGTCTATGGGCCAGTATTTGTGTCTGTCCTGTTTTTCTGCCTCCCTCACTTCTTTCCATCTTTCTGAGATTTTGAGGCACAGCCTCACCATGTAGCACCCAAATTCACTTCATACCTCAGGCTGACATTGAACTTCACTCCTCTGGCTTTAGCCTCCAAAGCCCTGGAATTACCGGCTCCCATCGCTGTGCCTAGCACCAGGCACAACACTTAGGCAGATATTTACAGCTGATATAAGAGATACTCTCAGTGTAAAATACACATTGGATTTCAAAGACTTGGTGAACAAAACTGTAAATTTCTCTTTAGCAATTGCTTATTGATTATATGTAGAAATGTTATTTTAAATGTTTTGCTTTGAATAAAATACAGTATTGGAAATTTAGCTTTCCTATGTCTTTTATTTTTTTTAAACATGTAGTTCCTGAGAAACTTAAAACTATAACTATGGTCTCATTACATTTCCATTGTTTAGTTCTGGGCAAGACCAGCTCCATTCTGTCACTGAGTATACAGGTAATGTGTGAGTTGAGGCACTAAAATGCTGAAATACAAAGAAAAGAGATGATATTACACCGTAAAGACACAAGAATACTTTGAAATGAATCTTGATGCCACCCCTGTTGACGAGATGGAGGGAATAGTGAAGTGGAACAAGCAAACGCAGGCTGCCCTAATTCGAAGGTCTGATTGGGCAATCTTTTCTCATTTTACATACCAAACCCAGTTCCCACTCCCTCCCCCTCCTTCCACTCCCTCCTCTCACCCCCGCACCCCCATCCACTCCTTAGAGAGGACATGGTTCCAATGAGGAGTCAACAAAGTCTAGCACATGGCTTTAAGGCAGGACCAAGGTCTTCCCCACTATATCTAGGCTGAGCAAGAAATCCATCCATAAGGAATGGGCTCCAAAAGCCAGCTCAAGCCCTAGGGATGAACCCTGGTCCCACATGGCAAAGCATTCTTAGCATAACAACACTCTAAATTTACACATTCTGGGATGTTAAAAATCCCCCTTTATCAGGGATCGCAGTAGTAGACCTCAGGCTTTTGTTGTGTAACAAACACACTCAAGATAGTTTAAAAAACAAACCCCAGCTGGTGATGAGAATCAAAGGAGATTCTTAAAATGCAGATGGAAGGAGTGCCCGGAAACAGGGCAGGGCAGCCATAGCGACAGACTTCTCATAGTGGCCAACCCAAGGGACAGGCAGCACACTGCCATCATTCAGGCAGGTGTTCTCAGGAGTCATAGTCCAGGGTCAGGACATCAGCTGCTCAAACTTGGCTCCTGTAAGTACTCCTTGGTCAGCTATCTGGACCCCCCAAATGAGAAAGCAAGTTGGGGGGTGACAAAGTGCTGGAATCAAGGTGACCTTACCTGCCGCTGCCCACCTAAAACTTCAACACGCCACCTGCTGCCATGGTTGTCCAGGCTACAGTGGAGAACTGTTCAGTCTTCCATGGAAAATGGAGTCAGGGAACCGGCTTCTTTAGCGGAAACTGAAGTAGTGAAGAGTTTAGGCTTTACAGTGGCATCTGTCTTAGTAAACAAATTAGATTGTATGGTAAAGCCAGCGAGCCTAGCAAGAGAAAAGCAAACAGCAACAAAGATGCTAAGACTGATAAGGAGCCATCACATTCCAGCCCCAGGAAATAAAGTGATGATGTGTGAGTTAATGTTAGTCTCCTCGTCTCTTCCTTTCTCCCATCTCCTTAACTTAAGACAGACATTAATGATTCTGTTGGAGAAAATGCTTCCTAAAGCAACTGCAATCCTTCCCCAATTTCAGACTAACTTTATATCGTTTGTTTCTTGGCTAACTAGAGGTTTTGTCACACTATCTATAGGACACTCGAGCTATTTTTCAGAGGAAAACGAGCTAGGAAACATGGACAGCGTGAAGCCTGGACAAAGCTGTGTTACTTAGAAAGCACAGGTATCCTGTGATGATGGATGCTGCTTCTGTGCTGACATGCTATGGAGGGCTGGAGACACATCTAGGACGCTCGACAGTAGGTGGTCCCTTGCCATAGCATCCCGTGGGATGCTGACGTGTGTGTCATTATTCTGATGATAGAAGTACCATCTCACCACCTCACCCTCTGAGTTTTGGTTTCCATGGTTTCTATTACCCGTGGATAGCTACAAACTGACCATGTCAAAGGAAAAAAATCAGAAAGTGGAATTGTGTGTGCTATTCTCTGAGTGCTGATGAAATCCTACGCTCCCTGTGCATCTGGCCTCTGATGTGACTTGGGTTTTGTACTGTGTGTCCACACGGCATGTGCTACCTGACACATACATTAGTGGTCTTGGTTATCAGACTGTCACAATATTACAATGATTGTGATCAGCAATCCTTATTTTACTTAGTAATGCACTCAAAGGCTAAGAATAGTGGAACATGTAATTTTACTGTTATATTGTCAGAATGATTTAATTTAGTCCTTACTGTGTCAAATGTAAGCTATATGTGTGTATGTATGTAAGCACATGTATACGTCTATGTACAGGGTTTGGTCTGCCCATGATTTTCAGATAAGATTTTGGGCCATATTCCCTGCATGTAATGTGTATGTGTTAAGCACAGATGATATATATGTGTTTGAAAACCTCCTCCTTGCTCTTAATGCTTACTTTCTGGGTTTCTTTAGCCCTGATTCTTGCCTTCCCTTTTCTTGGCTCACTATGTTATAACCACCTCGCAACCACGCCTTTGTTTCAGAAGGTTGCTGTGACCAAGTTACTATGCTTGTCTTCTGCTTCTGTGACTCCTGATTATTTCCTGCCAAATCTCCCATTTTGAAAGCCCCTTCTCCTGAGCTATAAAACCCTTAACTTCCCCACAACAGCGCTGATTTCATGAATCCCACCTTAGGGGGAGACAGTCTGTTCACACGAATAAAGCTTGCTTTAGTTAATTTGGCCATAATTAGTTGATTTGGTGGTCTTGCTCCTCGAATTTGAGGGGTTAATGTGGGAGAAAGTACCAGGTGGATATGAGAGGAAACTCTATGGGTTTTAGGTAAGAAATAGTGGAGCAGATACTACAGCATAGGCACAGAAGCAGAACAATCAAAGCTTAAAAAAATGTGGTTATGCAAGGGCAAAAAATGAAAAATAAAAACAAAGGAGTCTTTCCGAGTCAGGTGGGCACTGGATGGTGCTGGGTGGATGGGTGCTCCCTTGAGAGGGTTCCAGAGTCAATGCTAATGGAAGAGCTGTTGGTTTTGGTGTCTCAAGTTCAAACTTGTTAGATCAGATTCCTTCTGTGGGCAGTGTCTCGGAGGGGTTCAAACAAGTAACCCTGTTCCTGTTGGATTGAATTTCTACCCAGAAGTCATTGGGGTAGGTCAGCCCTCCCTTAGCAATTGTCTAGTCCTCAACTGGAGCGCAGCTCAGGGTAATTTCCACCCACTTTCTTTCCATGCTGGACCGCCAGCTTCCCCTACATGAGTGTCAGTGTCTAGGTTCTCTGTGTGGCCGACTCCATCCTCGCGTTTACCTTTCTGGCAGGGTGCGCTGATGTTTCCAGAGCCTGAGCTGTCTGCAGACTCCTGTGTGGTGTTCACATGGGTCTGTGGTTTTCCAGGTCTCTTGGCGGTGCCTCTTGCAGAACCGCTTTAATTAGAGTTGCAGGGTCTGCTCCCTCTTTGCTCCCCAACATAACTCTTAAAACAAGTGATGTAGACCCGCAAGCGCCTGGTTCCCAGCATCTGCTTCATGAAACGTGGCTCTGCTTTCAAACTTGTGTTTCTGCTGTATTCACTTCTGGAGCCAGCCGGGAGGGACAATTCTACCCTTCCCCGTCGCTGCGTTCAGGGCTGTGGGTTAGTTTGTAGAGTTCCTATCTATTTCTGTGTGTTGTCTCCTTCACAGGGCTCTTTAGGAAGGCCCTCCATTGTTTTCCCAGACTCACACACTCCTTCCTGAGCAGCGGTGTTTTCTTTGGATTCCTGGAGTCAGGAGCTGCGGTGAAACAAACCTTTAGGCTGAGTCTGTGTGGTAGTTTCTAGGTTAGGTAACCTGCGGTGGGAAACCCCCTGTAATTGTGGGCAGTGCTGTTTTGTGGAGGCTAGGACTAAGGAAGACACCTGGGCAGCGTAGTCTTCCTGTCTCCAGAGCGGCAGCATCCAACTGTCCCAGGCTCCCCCCCCTCCAAGAACTTCCCCACCAACACGGCCAGGACCGTCAGACTATGAGCCAGAAGCAATTCTTCCTGCATTGTGACTGCTGGGACACCGCGAACAGCAAATCAAATCCCACTACCACGACTTCTCTCCGTGGTGGACTGTACCCTAAAGCTGAGCCATCATCAAGACTTCGTTTCCTAAGTCACTTTTGTCAGGTACTTGACACTTCAGCAAGGAAAGTATCTAATACAACAGGTAAAATAATAGAAATGAGTAAATTGAAAATTTATTAAAGTTAGAGGCAGAGATAACAACTCAACATTGTGTATATTAAGTATTATCTATAAAAACATCCAGGGCANAAAAAAGACATGGTTTGGATTTGATATATCCCCCATGGGTTCATACAGTGTACTCTTGATTCCCAGGAAGGTTCTGGAAACGTTAGGTAGGGAATACTTGTAGGAATCAGATGGCGGAGGTGAGCCCTTTGAAGGTGCATCACATGGTGAACTACTGCCTCCTTTAGTACTGGCTCCTGTTTTCTTGCTATTCTGATTCATTGCTAGGTCTGAATTGACAGAACCAAGGACTTTCATCTCAAAGCTCCGAGACCAGAAACCAAAATAAGTATTTTTTTCCTTTAAAATTTCCCTTCAGGCATTTTGGTCACAGATGCACACAGGATCGATTTGTGTTCTCTTCTGATGGTAAGGAGAAGAATTTGCCAAAGAAGTCTCAGTAAATGAAATCCACTGTTGAGACTGAGAGGTAAATGGAATGAACGAGCACACAGATTCAGCTGGTTCCATTCTTAACTGGGGCAGTCGCTCAGCCATCTCAGATAAATCTTGGGATGTATCTCCCTTAGGTCAGGCAAGTCCATGAAATAGGAGCTGGCCAGTCATCTGAGACCTTGGGATTTTTCAATCCTCAGCCAGCTTGATTCTCCCTTGGGAGCTGTTTTCTTTGCAGAATGTCATCTTGTGCTGTTACTCATAGTCGCCACGAGGCGGCGCTCTATTCCCGTCCTAAATGCGAGGAAGGTGTACTAACTCCAGTTGTAGAAAATTGACAGTTTGTATTCTATTAATTGGGTTTGTAAATGAAAATAATTGCTTCAAAACGAGGTAATAGGCCAGACCATATGGTTTAACGAAATCTCTGAGCGCATACGGTGTTTGAGAAGGCGTTTGTTTGCATTCTTCTCTCATCAGTACAGCTGGGGTCAGGCTACGGGAGGCAATGGCACTTGGGAGTGCGTGCCCACCTTCCACTGTAGACACTGGGACATGATACCCATGCTTAGGGAAGCAATTTATGGAAGGCTCAGTAACCTTGATCAGAATAGATATTAGTCGAACCAGCAGTCTCAGATACCTGGGCTCGGGCTCCTCTTTGCAGAAGGGACAGGACCTTGTGACCCTCACTCAGCTGGGGAACCATTGCCTTCCTTACAGGCAGGGTCCAGGCACTGCACTGTGTCCTGTATTCTCGCCTCTCATCCTCGCAGGAATCTACCTAGGCGAGCGTAAACGAGGAAGCAGAGATTCAGAATGATCCACTCTGGCTTGTGAGGGGCCGGGGATTGGGACTCTGTGTGTTTCCTGTTGCTAATAAATCTAACAGACCATCACAGGATACAGGGGCTTGCAACGAGCCATCTTAAATCTTACAGGCCAGAAGTCAAACACTCAAGGGTCTCAGAAGGCTACAAAGAGGGTGCGGAGTAAGGCTGTCATCTTCTGGGACAATATTTACTGGTATTCCTGCCTCTCCCTCAATCTTCAAAGCCACCTCGTTGCAGTTATGATCATAGCCAGGAGGTGGTGCTCTGCTTCACAGGGATACCAGACAATCAAGGGTAGTCTTGTCATTCCAAGGCCTTTCCCTCAGCCCACCTGCAAAACCACTCGGAAAGGATGAGGCCCTTTGGGAGCTAAGTTGACACAGCTCTAGCTTTGGGAGTCGGTTCGTATATAATCCTGTTCAGTATTTTGAATTGGCGTGAGGGGGGGGGCTCCTTGTCATTAACTAAAGCATGCAACAATCTATATTGAAATATCTCCCAGAGTCTCTAAGCATGGATTACTAATGAACTAGTGTGTGCCAGGCATCCTATTAGGTGGTAGCCATGCAGTGGTAAAAAGCCGAGCTCGTTTCTCTCCGGGCAGTGGGGCAAGGGAAGCTGCAAAAGCAGGCTAGTGTAACTAAGCCACACTGGCCGTGTGGGAGAAACCGTGTGGGACAGGGGCGAGTGTTTAAACCCAGTGTTCTGTGATTTCTAAAGCAGCCATGCACTCCGAGTGCCTTTTCCCCTTCTCACTGTGGGTTCTGTGGCCAGGAAGAGTAAACCCTGTCCAGAGCAAAGAGCATCGCACTAAGTTACCATGACCATAGGCTGCTACGCTTCTATTCTGAATGCAAGGGGCCTGGGTGGCCCTGAAATAAACTCTGAACTTGACGGGTAATAAAGTTCATCTTGGTTGTCTCCGTGTGTCAGGATTCATGAGGCTCTGGCTCCCTGAAGCTGCACCTGGTGAGTTCCCTCCTGTCTGCAGGGAATTTCCACTCCTCCTCTAGAATGCAGAGAATGAAGGTGAGCGTCCGCCTCACTCTTAGCTGCTGAAGCTAAGGAGGCAAGGGCCAGCATCCTTCCTGGAACCTGCAAAGGAATGGAACGGATTCTGAAGAAGAAAGTAGAGACTGGGGGAGATGTCTTCGTTTCAGTTACGCCTGATGGGATGAGACACCATGGCCAAAGGCAGCGTGGGGAGGAAAGGGTTTATTTTGCTTACACTTCTGCATCACTGTTTGTCACAGAAGACAGTCAGGGCAGGAACCTGGAGGCAGGAGCTGATGCAGAAGCCATGTGAGTGCTGCTTGCTGACTTGCTCAGTCTGCTCCTTGAAGAATCCAGGACTGCTGTCCCAGGAATGTCCCCTCCCACAATGGGCTGGGACCACAGCCATCAGTTGTTAAGAAAATGCCTTACAGGCGGTATGGAGGCTGTTTCTCAATTGACTGTAGACCTTGCCAATGACTCTGGCCTGTCAAGCTGACTTAAACTTACCCATTGCAGGAGAGAAGCTTAATAAGGGTTTATGATTTCTGTTTGTTTGGTTGGGGGCTTCACCTCAGCTCTTGGCATCCATTTTGGAATGTTGGGTGGAAAGTTCTATTTCAAAGTCCTCTCCTGTGGGAGTTGCCTCAGTCCAAACCCCACCTCTGAGAAAGCCCACCAGATAGTGACCCCTCCCTAGGAAGGGTCAAGACCACTCCCACAGGCTATTTAAATTGCTCCCCAGAGAACAAACATATGGTCTTCCTGATTTTCCTTTCCCTTCTCTGTGTTTTCCCAGAGGGCCACCTGGGAGCACTGGCATTCATTGTACCTGGGCTTCTTCTAATTTGGTTTGATTTGAATTATTGCATCTGTAGAGAGGCTTGTCGGGCCGAAAAAACAGTTTTTTCAAGGGACAACATAAACCTGTCTTGCTTGAGTCCCTGTCAGGATGGACTTCCTGCTTTGCCTCCAGATCCTTGGGTTCCTAGTCTTTCTCTAGCTGAGGCCAGCAACCGTGGGCTAACATGGGGAGTTAGCACTTGCTCCAGGGGCTCAAGGTCTGTGGGGCAGGGGATAGTGTTGGATAAGGCAGTATTTTCAGCCTGCAGGGAGGTAGGTGGCTCAGATGTCTGTAGCCACCTCACGTGGAGGTTGTTGTCTTGGTTGGTGGCATTAAAATGTGAGTCAGAACACTCCCAGTTTAGCCTATGAAATAGACAAGAATTCAGGGATCAGGAACGAGATGGAGAACTCTGTCCCCTGGCTCTGATGAATGTGTGTTTCACAGATCACAGATGAAGGACTCTTGCAGACAAACACAGGCCCAAGCATGCCAAACATGGCGCCAATAGGTTTTCCTTTTACCCTTCTCTCCCTTGCTAAATCATTAGATTATATTTCTAAAGCCAGCCCCCAAGGCCTATTCCCTTAATTGGTCAATTCCTGAGACTGATCACCAAGGTGCATCTATCAAAACACCAAGGTCCAGCAATCAAAATTTATTATTTTGACTAAACTAATTAAAATACGCAATCAGAACTCAACAACTGATCCTAGCTCATTCTAATACAGCTCCTCCCTTTTCCCTCATAAATCAACACTTGCAAAGCTGTTTGCTGCTGTTTCTGCCCTATTCAGATAGCCACCTTGTCTCTTTGCTTCACTTAATAAAGTCTGAGGGGGGCGGGGAGGACACCCAGTTTTCTTTAAGGGACTGGTCACTGGGAGATTGACCATGCTCCAGTGAGTATAGGGGCACACTAATTGGACTTGGTATTTTCTTCTTCTTCTCTTGATTTGAGGGAGGCCATAATGGTGGAAGGTGGACCTGGGAGGTCTGGAAAGTGAATGGGGTCAGGGCGCATTCTGTGAAATTTCCAAATAATCAGTAAAAACATTACGTTAAAACCACAACAAAAACGAATTTCTTTGCGTTTGGTTTGTGCTTGGAAATTTGTGTTTGTGTTTGGGTGTGCCTAATCTGGGGTCCAGAGAGGAGCACTGTGAGGTGCGCTGGTCCTGCTTCCATTAAAGCAGCACAGACATAGTCTCTCTGCAGGACAGACGGAGAGAGAAAAAGGAGTCACTGGGCAGGCAGTCAAGCAGCTGTTTTTCCTCAAGGCTGCAGTGCCCACTCAGGCTTCACTGTGAAATGAGCAGCTGGAGTGAAGGCCTGGAAGGTTCTCTTGGGATACAGGTTTCAGGCTAGTCAGCTAGGTGAAGTTGGTCTGCAAACCGCTACCCTGCTGGGAATGTGGGAGAGCTTCCTGAATTCCTGGCATCCATGAATATGGCAGCTTCTGGAAAGGATCTATGTGCTGTGGTAAGTTGGTCTAACTGCTTTCTGAAGTACTTTTGGTTATTAAGCTTCTAGGCTCTATTACTGTGTGTGGCTTATAAAATATTGATTGTCTGGGGCCTAAGAGTTATGAATACTATTTATTTATTTTTGAGTCAGACACTCAGTATAAAATATAATCTAGACTGGCGGTGAACTTGTGACCCACCTCTCCCAAACTCCTGAATCTAGTTTATAGGCACACACCTTACATTTGGCTCCAAATTGTCTATTTGTGTTTTATTTTCATTTTATGTGCATTGGTGTTTTGTTTGTATGTATATGTCTGTGTGAGGATGGCAGATCTCCCTGGACCTGCAGACAGTTGTGAGCTATGGTGTGGGTGCTTGGAATTGAACCCAGTTCCTCTGGAAGAACAGCCAGTGCTTTTAACCACTGAGCCATCTCTCAGCCCCCAGATAGTCCATTTCCAACTGCTCTTTTCAGGATTGTTCAAATACAAGAAGTATGAATTGAGCCCCTGCAGAGTTTGTCCCGACCTGTTACTAGGACAGGTAGCGAGGGTCCTTGGAGTCCACTCTCGTGGATAGACGCATATGAAGGAATGCAACTCAGTGTGGCAAGTAGGCTGCAAGAGGAACATGATATGATAGTGCTAACTTCCTGGGAACTCTGGGAGGTACAGCGCATAACAGATGGAACAAAGAAGGATTAGTGGTGATCACTGATATGCAGAGAAGACAGGAGAAATATTAGTGTCATGAAGGTCTTTGCTCATGGTAGCACATGTCAAAGACACATCCTGCCACGTAGATAGCCAGAAATCTTTGTGGATTAGAGATTAAACTGCATTGGGCTATGGAGCTGGGGAGATGACTCACTGGATAAAGTGCTGTGCTTGCTGTACAAGTATGAGAACCTGTGTTAAAACACCTAGAACCCACACGGAGCAGGCTGTGGCAGTGTGCACCTGTAAGCCCAGCACTCCTATGGTGAGACAGGAGGCAGAAACAGCAGAATTCCCGGAAGCTAGTTGACCAGTTGGTCTGGGCAGATGCAGCTTGTACAACAAAGAGACTCCATCTCAAACAAGGTGGAAGGTGAGGACAGACAGGCAAGGTTGTCGTCTGACTACCACAGAAGCAGTGTGCCACAGGCACACTTATGTTCATAACTACAGGCACTGGATACGTGCCAGCGAACACAGTGTTTCTGTTATCCTCAGTTCCAGAACTCCACGGAAGAAGGTAGGGATTTCAGGACAGAGTGGTGAAGGGGAGGGAGTTCTTATTCGTATTTCAAGTTACCTTTCTGAAGTTTAGAAGACAGCTGGTGAAGAAAGGTGTGGAGAAGAGGTACAAACAATGCCCACTTTTAACCACCTTGAATTAAAACCTGTGTCATATGAGGAGTCAGCTTCCAGTGAGCACCCTTTTATCATGTGACCATTTTGCATCTTGGAAATTAAGAAATGCCTCTGTGTGTGATGCCTTTGTCATCAAACAAAATCGCCACCATTCCTTTGACATAGTTGACACACAAGCCAAAAGGAAAAAAAGGCTTCCAAGAAAAACTTGGAGGAATCTGAAACTTGATCCCGAATAGGTCAACTTTTACTTTTTGATTTCTTTGTGACCATAATTAATACCTCTGTAAAACTGATAAATTTATGTGGAAAGTTTTAATTTTCAGTGCTTATAAAAACAATTCATAAGCATTATATAATGAAGGTGACTGTGTCTAGGCATTACTTCCCTGTAGAGAGAAAATGTGGAGAAAATATTGCATGAAGGCTGTGAGGTAGGGATGTGCTCCGAACATTCGAGAAACAGGAATGGGCCACAATGGCCTGTGAATTTGACAAGTATTGGGAGATGAGACTGAAAAGGTTAAGCCCCCATTTATTGCCTAGTTGGGTGCTTTAAATATTTCATGGCAATGTCTGGGGCTCCGGCATCTCTAAGCAGGCCCATGAAGGTAGACCATGACTGGCTCAACACTGCAGGTGGCATCTTTGCTTAGCTCCTGACTCTCAGGGAGCTGTTATCTTCTTGGAGTACAGTGTAACAGGCTCTGGGGGAAACAGAAGTGTCTAATGATGATAATACCATAGTTACCTGACACAGAAACGAGCACACTGCTCAGCATGTACAGGACGTCCCTGCTTCCCGGGGCCAATGACGCTGGGTCCTGTGACTATTGTAAAGATTTTAAGCATACTGCTGGGCACATTGTATACTCTATCCAAGTCCTCCTTTACACGTGATCACCGATACTCAGGAAAGTGAATGAATGTGCCTCTTTGATAAGAAGCAGAATCTAAATGTAAGCATAGGTCTATACAAATTTGAAATTGGTTATTAACTAGAAGAAATTAGGAGGTAGGATTAAGCATGGGTGGCTCTAGGGCTCTAAGACCTGTTGCAAACTCTGAAACATTTGGCAGACACAAAGCACTGGGGAAAAGAAAGTCAAGCATTTGACAAACCTTCTATTTATGTGTTCGGGTAGATAAGAGCAGGCCTCAGGAGAGTAGCTGTCATCCAGTTGAGAAATGAAAGAGTTCTCAGTGTCTTAGTTAGTTTATGACTTTTAGTAGAGATAACAAAGGTCTTGCTTTGTCCCCAAAGTTGTTCACATATTACAAAAACACCCTCCAGGGCCCTGGCAAATGAGCTGCTCTCCTCTTGGAGCAGAGTGGGTGGAGTTCAAAGCACGAATCTACTAGACTGTCCTCCTGCCTTCATAGTAGCTGCCTTTGTCCTTGGTCATCTTTCTGCTGTCTGAGATGACTGAGTCTACATGTTGTGACATTTTCTTCCCTTACTGGACTATACATTCTTTGGTTAATTCAAGTAGACACAAGTTCACTTTTCTTCCTTTGCCAGCTATGCCCAGAACCCCTTTTCTGTTTTAGGCTGGGTGTGATGCACACGCCTGTAATCCTAGCACTCAGGAAGCAGAGGCAGGAGGCTGATCAAAGCCTCTAGGACAGTCTGGTCTACATACAGAGTTCCAAGATAGCCCAGGCTACATAGTTTATGTGTCTGTGTAGGTAAGGCCAACCCTCAGGTAGGTGAGTTGCTGCCATCCAGCCTACAGATGACAGACAGCTCTCAGGGTCTTGGTTTATGGTTTTCAGTGCACACAAGAAAGGCCTTTCTCTGGCTCTAAAGCTGTTTATATTTTATAAAATGACCCTCCAAGATCCTAAACAATATTTCCTCAAAAACAATAAACAAACAAATACCAGAGCTAGTGATCGATAGACTAAACAGCTTCACAGTGTTCACGTGTGCAGGAGACAGACCTTTAGGGCTGCGGTGGCATTGCCGGATCTAAAACACATACAGCAGGGAAGTCAGAGCCAGGGGTTTCTTTGTTCCTGTGACTTGGGTGTACCATCACCCAATATGCCCTGCAAGACCCGCCCCCCCGAGAGGACTTCCCATGCGGAAACATAGAAGATCCGGACAGTGCTGTCCTAAGTGATTTGTGTCCTTGGGAATCAATCTTTTGCCATGTTTTCTGCTGCATTTAGTTCAGGCGGTCTGCTGTCCAGTTTTAACAGCTTTCAGCCCTGTGTTGATGTATGTGGGCTGAGTCATTCTGACACCCATCAGTCTTGCCAAGCATTCACAGACCTTTCAGCTCCAACTGAACCATTTCCTTTGTTTCCACATAAAATATGACTGCACTGCCCTCGTAAATTACTAGTTCATTGTTGTTTTTAATTCCATTTCAAACAAAGCACAAACATATAATATTTTATAGATTTAAAAATCATTTTAATTTGATAACTACCACTTATTGAATGAAGAGACCTGGTCAGTTGTCCTCATCAACTTAGACCATGAAACGCAATATGGACAAGTTCAACAGAACTGCCATATATGGGCTGCCCATGCTTGCTTCAGCATTGCCAGGACATAAATTTCATTTATTAAATGCATAGTTTTGAAAACAGAACAGAAACTAGTTGTAAACTGGATAGTTCTTATTTAATTCCTGGAATTAAAATGCAGGGTAAATGATCAGAATAATACGGCTAATGACTAACATTAGGTATGACCACCAGAACTGGTTTAACAAGGCTCTACTGTATTTTATGCTCATAGAGACATTTCTGAGTGACCACTGAGGATGTGTAGTGATGAGGCGAGCGGGCCGGCCTGCTTTTTATCCTGCCCGGCTCCCGCATGGCTAGCTTTACACCCGAAATAACAACACGCAAATTGTATTCATTTAAACACTG
>LOEQ01003794.1:11854-34264 GCA_001685075.1 Bramus lutescens
TTGTGCATGGTGATAGATATGGATCTATTTTCATTCTTCTACCAGTTGACATCCTCTATAACTATGTTTTAACCTGTTAACAATACCAGTCTAATTTCTGACTTGTTTAGCTATGTTTTTCTAGCATCTATGCCCGATTTCTATTAAGGCTCAGCAGTATTAGTCAAATAAATTTAATGAATGACCCATGTAATCTTGCCTCATCATCACTGATGAAGCAGAGGCCCTACTATGTGTCTGTTCTTTTACTCTAGATTTTCAGTGTCTGGACCGGAAACTTAAGTTTCTTATAACTTAGAAAAGGTACAATCCTAGTATGATATATGACTCTGTGAGGATATTGGTGGAGATAAATTGACAATGTCTGCAGTACTGAATGAGAACCATACAGTGTGTATTTAGCTAGGGCATAGTTGTGTCCTAGGGCCTTATTGTACACTTTATACACAATTCCCGTTTCTGCTTGTCTGCTCACATAGCTAGCTGTAACCACAGTGTGCTTTTTGTCAGCTGTGCATTTGCAGAGTATCCTCCAGTATCCCCTTTTCTAAATGCCTTGTGTTCCATGACTGCCAATTCTCTGTGTACAATTCTCTTTTTACCTGAGTGTGCTCTGACTGCATTTGGGATTGAAAGCTTGGTTATTGGACATGCCCTTTCAAATTGAGTTTAAGTTGGGAACAGATTGCCTTTTGCAAAGACACATAGAATTTGTTGCACTGTGTTTCTCTCTTCCTCCAACTAAAGCAGGCAAGGCGTTTTCTCTCAGAATCTATTTCAGCTGCAGCCATGTGTACGCAGAGGAGCCACAGTACTCATTACATGGGTGCTGAGCCTAATGCAGGTCAACCGAAGGACAGAAATGAAGAGAGCTACAAGAGGAGGCTGCGGGGTCACCTTTAAAAAAGAATTTTATTTGTTTCTAGTTGGATTCCTAAAAGCTGAGGAGGCGAAGCTTACATAGGAGATAGAGAGAACACCCCTGCCCCCAAACCCAGTATTTGTTTTTAACCTTTGAATATTGAAGATGGTACACAAAGGCAAGTGTGGAGGGCCATGGGTCTAACATGTGTTGAAGGTGAGTGAGTTACATAGATGCAGAGAATGTAAAAAGAAAAATTCTGATCTCGACATGTTCTTAGCATTTTTTCTTTTTCTATGTAGCTCCTTGAATCTGCAAGCACTCCATGCAGGTGGGGTGAGAGATGAAGTGTGAATGCTTGTTTGGGCTGGCTTACCAGGTGATTTGAAAGGCTTCTTAAGGATTTTGAATGCTGTCTTGAAGGGAACTGGTAGACACTGACAGGTTTTAGGCAGCAAATTACTTTGTCAAATTTACAATTTAAAAGCTACCTCTGGCTACAGTGTGGGGGATGAATTGGAGTAGGCTGAGACTAAAAGCAAGGAAAAGATTAGGGAACCTGCTGCCACTGTCTATAAAAACCACAGTAACTTCGCAATAGAGAAAAGGAATTCTGTGAAAAGGGCGAGGGAAGACGTGATCAGTCTGGGCTGGGAAGCTCTCGGCTCCATGTTGGCCTCGGAAGAAAGCTGGCATCTCTTGGTTTATTAATACGCTTCCACTTCAACACCTACCAAATGAAGCACTAACACTCTGCGGTGGGGAGAGGTGGAGGAAAAGCCAGTGTGATTATAGTCTAATGCTGATCTAATGAATGAAAAACGCTGTGAGTCTCAACTGAGGTCTCTAATCAGAGGTTTGCTAGCTGTTTTCCTTTGCATAAGTCACCACATTTCAGGAAGACACACTCAGTCAATGGTCAAATTCACACTTACTGTAAGTCAATTTTGGAACTTTCTAGAAAGCCTCTTGGCAGCAAGGGAAGGCATTATTCACTCCTGTCAATTCTTTGAATGACCTCTGTCCTTAAAGGACCCTGAGTCCTTTCTCCTATGAGTCACTCAAGTGATCCGCATAATGGGATGGGGTAGGGCAGGAAGTTATTGACACAATGGGGTTAGGGTAGGGCAAGATGTGATTGACATAATGGGGTGAGGGGAGGGCAGGAAGCTGAGTCAAGTGTCTCAGTAAACCTGCAGCAGAGAAGGAAGAACTGAATCTCAGATTCAGCTTCATTCTATTGTTGGACTATGAGATCTAAAGAAAGAAAGCTTAAGACCGAATGCGTGGAGTCATGACCAGAAAGCTCACCCCACAGACCGCCCCCGCATTTACAATCAAGGGACTTTGAATTTCTTGACATGAGGTCTTGCAGAATATATGTATTTGATTTGTATCATCCTACTAACCTTGATGGTGTACAATGACGCAGTGATGATGAAATTAGTCACGATGATAATGAAAGAGATGGGATATGAAGAAGGAAAGCTTGTTACAAGTAACACTCCCACCCTCTATTTCTCCATGTCTCTAAGAAGTTCTTGATTGCGTTTGGCAAGTGAGACAGGGATGTGTTGTGGCCTCAGTTTAGCCTGCTTCTTATACTAGCTACTTCGTTCATTGTTGTTGTTGTTTGTCTTACTATGTTTTTGTTACAATTTATTTGAGGCCAGTTAACGATGTATTTAATACCCGAGAAAAAGACAGCAACATAGGTATATCCATTGGGTAACTTGTCTTGATGCAATTGTAATCCTAAGAGTTGAAATCAGAACGTACTCTTATCTATGCTACAGACTTTTAGATATGATCACAATAAGCTATTTTTCAGACAAGAGCAGAGACTCTGGAAGATAAGTTATCAACGAGTTAATGATGATGAGAAGTAAGACAATGACTAGGATTTCATAAAACTATTGTTTTCTATCTAATATTTTCCTCTAGAATTTGCTTCTCGGCTTTGTAACTTTCATATCCTTCTCAAAAGAGTTAATTTTAGATTGCTATTCTTTAGAGGTGTGTGTTCCAGGAAAAACCAGTCCACAAAACCAACATGGACTAACTTGCCTGCCACCTGTCTGTCTGTCTGTCTGTCTGTCTGTCTATCTACCAACCTATCTGTGTTTGAAAGCATTCATTCAAAAGCTTAAGCCCTTATTTTAAAAATCAATAAAATAAAAATTAGAGGGGACACCTACCAGAGAATATATTAGGCTTCAGCTGATCCTGCCTCTCATTTAACATTTACTGTAAAATATAATTGACTTTGTTTTCCTACTGTACATGAGAAAACTGTTTGTCTTACTTTGGGTTTCTGCTGTTGCAATGAAACATCATGACCAAAAGCAAATCGTGGAAGAAAGGGTTTATTAGGCTGACACTTCCACATTGCTGTTCATCACTGAAGGAAGTCAGGGACAGGAACTCAAATAGGGCAGTCTCCTGGAGTTAAGAGCTGATGCAGGGGCCCCGGAGGGGTTCTGATTATTGGATTGCTTCCCATGACTTGCTCAGTCTGCTTTTTTAAAGAACCCTGGACCACCAGCCCAGGTATGGCACCACCAGCCATGAGCTGCCCCTCCCACATTGATTAGTAATTGAGAAAATGCCTTCCCTATAGATAAATCTCATGGAGACATTCCCTCAATTGACACCCTTTCCTCTCTGATGACTCTAGCTCATATAAATCTGACTAAACCAGACATTAGAACTGTCTTTCGGGCCTATTTCATATATTGAAGTGATGTCTAAATAAATGTTAGGTACAAGACTGTTTTATAACTGTAAGATGGAGAATCTTTCCATGTGTAAGCAGAAAACTGTCAGTCTCTGTTGTGGGTGTCTGGTCTGATTCACATATTTCCCATTCCTTTTATATACTTTTTTCCATATTTTTTTTCATTATGCCATGCCAAAGCATCAGGAATAAACAACTTAAAACCTGAGCCCACTGATAACATAGAGGAAAAGGAGAACTCTTTCCTGGAAGGTGCCACTGACTCAGCACCATGCTATATATTTATTCGTTAATCAACTCAATTATTATATGTCTAATATAAACTTAGTTTGTAAAGACTAAGATTCAGAAAGGAAAATAACACTTCTAACAAAGGACATCAACTGTTAGGGGAAATATGCATGTTAATATCCTATTTTAAAATAAGCTAATATGTAGACCTTGCTGTGTAAATGTTAGTAAGGCCACCATCCTGAAAGACCACCATCTATAGAATCTTCATGGGAAACAGAATTTTCCAGTTAACACAGAAGGTACTTAACCGTTGGAAACAGAATTCCTCCTGCTACCTTAGAAAAGGAAGCCTGACCTGAGGAGCATGAATCTTTACAAATTTCCTGAACTGGAGATGCTGTATCCTATGGTCAGAAGGACTAAGCCTTTCTCCAGGGCACTGGAATAGGAGGAATTAAATACTGGTAAGTACTATTAAGCAATATTATAAGTGTCACTGTTGAGCTTTGTGTCAGTATTTGTTGTTAATAGCCCATTTAATCATGTCTGGAAATGATTGCTCAAACCTGTCAAGAACAGGAAACAAAATAGGCTACACTCTAATTTCTAGTTGCCACGAGCACAGAATTGTCACTGAGTAGGCCCTTTAGCAGAAACTGTCCACAGTATTGTCATGGAAGTCCATCTGTTATGAATACTTTATACTTTAGTCATGGTAAGGCCATCTCCGCAGCTGCAAGGAATCAGTACAACTACCACTAAAGACATGCTCTAGACAGAATTACTCCACGCAGCTTCTGCCAGCCTAGAAAGGCAACACTCTAAGCAAGAAAAGCCTAGGTGAATTCTAGAGGATCCTGGAACTATGTACACGGAAGCCAAAGGGGAAGTAGTTATCTTGACGTCCCAGCAGAAGGTCTGGGACTGATATAGATCATGACCTTTCTTTTGCACGAATGGTTGTGTAATTACTGGTGCACAGACCATTGCTACAATCTCTTTATGGCTATGTAAGTAAGACAGCTCACTCACTTTTCAAATCTATTAGGCCACTCCCTCCTTGATTGCCTCTGGTATCACAGAGTTAGACTCAATGAAAGTTTTCTTCAGAATGAGCATTTCTTGCTTGTTCCTCAACTTCTCAGTCAGAAGAATTGGCTGATCTGTTGACACAGGGAGAAACTAAATGGAAGCTTCAGCAGATTAATGACAGTTGTAAAAATAGCAGTAGCTTGCTGCCTGGAAACTTCAAGAGTACTCACAGTGATCGAGGCAGCAGAGGCAAGACACCAGCTAAAGAGTTCTAGAGAGTGGCTGGACACAAAACCAATGGCAATTAGAAAGATCAGAGAAAATGAAGGGTGGTAGTAGGTATGACAAGTTGAGAAATGGAAACTACGGATCCTGGCCACTGGAGGACTTCTAGGTAGATGCTAAGGCATCCCTGCCAAGGCTGTGATGCTCTAGGCAGAAGATCTACAATCCTAACAACTGTTCAGAACTGAAGGAGAGATGAATGTAGTGGTGCATGCATTTAATATCAACACTTGGGATACAGAAATAGAACTCTGAGCTTGAGGCCAGCCTGGTCTTACACAGCGAGTTCCAGGATAGCCAGAACTACATAGTGAGACCCTGTCTTAAAACAAAAACAAAAGCAAAGACAAAACAAGAAGAAAACAAACAAACAAACAAACAAAAAACAGAGCCTTAAATCCAAGCCTTAACAGATATATAGCGCCAGATGCCAAGGCTCATAACACACTAGCACCAAGAGCTATAATTGTTGCCACTTCCAATACTGAAGGTCGATCCAGGAGCTGTAATGTGGGCAGCCATTGCCTTCTGCTGCTATTCCCTGATACTGAAAGCTGAAGATTGCAATAAGTACCAAGTACTAGAGCCACTGGTGGTTAAATCCCAGATCAGTAGCCTCCAACCCAGGTTTCTGAAGTCATACATCTCTGGCCTCTACAGGCTGGAGCGACTTGTCCTTAGCTCCTAGAGCTTGAAAGAAGAAGACTAAGTAAGTCAGCCCTAACTCAGGTTTTTTGATGCTAAAGGACCCAGAACTGTCCACACCAAGAACTTTTCTTTGTCCACATATGTGGTTCATGTAAAGCAAAGTGATGCCAGCTAGATGAACCATAACAAAAAGCGCATTTGGTTGAGGTGGTTTTACTAAATTATTTAGCCAGTGAAGGGCCAGGATTTTTCACATTCTTAATCAAGCTCTCACAAGTCAATGGCCACCATGTTAATGACTGTGATTCCAAAATAGACTGTTTAGACTTGGAGAAGCCTCTCTGACTCCTATCCAGTCCCAAACATTCTACCCTAATTTGCCTGCTGTCATAGAAGTGCATGTAGAACTATAAGGGTTTGAGAATCCTTTTCTGAGAAACCAGTTATCATGAAAGTTCACTGGGGTTGCCATAACAAAATACCAGAGACTGAGTGGCTTAAATAAAAGAGATGTGTTGATCCAGAATGAGACATCAGCAGGTTTTGGTCACAGTTAAGGTACATGAATAAGAGTCATTGGCTTTCTCTAGCTTAGTGTAGTTAGTGAGCACTCTGTGGTGCTCCCTGGCTTACCAGCCTCCATCTCCCCAAGGTGCTCTCTGTCGGTCTGAGCCTGAACTTCCTTTTGATCAGGATGCCATTGTACCACATTTGGTTCTTCTATGAGTCCACAAGGATTCTTTAACTGCACTGACTAGTTTCCATTGCAGTCATATTCTAAGGTATTGGGAGTTCCGAGTGCCAACCAAAGAATTTGGAGGCGGGGCTCTCCAAAACCCTTCACAGTCATGCTCTCCTGAGATATACAGTGCAGGTTGAGGCTTTGTGGAAAATCTAGGTTGAGAAAGTAGTCTTGCTAACAGCTTGTTCCATATGAGGAGATAAGCACAGCTTTCTCTTTGCAACCAGTGGGGTCAGGCTGCAATCCCAGGTTGCTGGGGCTTCCATAAATGTATGAATGCAACCCCCAAGCATAGCCCAGCTATGCTAACAACCAATCAGCCTCCATGAGGATGCAAACCCAAGAATTTGACTGGCAGCTGCTGTGCATAATTTACGAAACAGGAATCTGGCTATTGGCCTGCTCTTCCCGTTTATAAAGGATCTTCGTGGGGTGGGGGTGGGGTTCAGGGATCTGCCTGCCAGGCCCAGCTCTGGGCCACCTGTGTCTTGAATCATTCATTAGCAGATGCCCTCATCTCAACTTGCAAAGGAAGAAGTCGCTGCAGAGATGAGGCATGGTGTCTCCAGCAAAACTGCATCTGAAAACCAGCGATGGTTGGGTGATAGCTTTGGGGCAAAGAAAATTCATGTCCTTAGCTGTAGTGACACATGAGTTATTTGTTACAAGAGCAGTGCCCATATTACCTATCATCTCTGGCTTTCACAGAGGGCCTCAGCAGTTTGACTGTTATCTTTAGAACAGATTCCCACATACTCTTTTGTAGACAGAAACACACTGGGCTTAATTTTAGACACGTCTAACTTGGGCTTATTTTGAATTCCAGAAGTTTCCATTTAGGTCTCTGGAAATGCACATCCTGTGGGTTTTATGTATATGTTTGTGGGAGAAAAAAACATCAACTGTCTTGAATAACTGAATATGAGTTATTTGAGAATAATGTCATTAGATGGAAAATTTTGTGGCAGTAGAATAATTTTGTGTTAAGATAAAATCTTAATCAAAAGATCCTACGATGAATCTCATAGCTCATTAGATTTTCAGTATTATCTTTTCTTCGTGACAATTCAATTGCAATTTTTTGTCCCCCATTTTTTCAAACTTTAATTTTTAAAACTCTGTTTTTAATTATCATGCATGACATTGTCTGCTTAAACTACATTTTCACCGCAGTTCTGTAGAGTAGCTTAAGCTCTGGTAAATTAGAAAGTCCAGTACTTTGGTTTGAAAATTGTCTAAATGTGTCTCTCAGTAGTTCCTGTGTTGAGAGCTTGGTCCTCCTGAAGTGCTGATGCGATAAAGAGGGATCCTAGTGTGGTGTAATCTGAGGGAAGCTGGTAAGATCTATGGAGGTGCTGTCTTCAAATGTGATTAAGGTCATTCTGGAAAAATGACTTACATTTTAACAAGAGGAATTTCATGAGAGAGTGATCTGGCCATCTTAACAACTCCCTACATTTCTCTTCCATTTTTGTCTCATATAGTACACCCAAGGATACCCTCACCAGAACCAGATGATACAAGTGCCATTGCTATTCACTTGAACTTTGAAAAGACGTGCTAAATGTCTTTTCTGTATAAAGGACCCACTCTCAGTAACATGATGTGTGGTAATAGTTTCATAGAGATGACTTAACTCGCTGAAGGGCATTGATAAGATAGCTCACTATGGTGTTTAGTTTCAAAGCTGTTCTCATCCTGTTATCCTGTTTCTTTGGGAGCTTTCAGGCAGACTTGGGCTGCATTAAGTACTCCGTGAAAGACTCTCCCAAATGACCCTGCTAAGTCACAACACACAGTTGAGTGAATCTATCATATGAGAAAATCTTTAGGGATGTCCAGAAGCTTAAACCAGACACCAAAAGAACCACTGGGCCAAATCAGAATCTCTCAAGGAGAAACTTAGGGATGCAGATATTCTGCTAACAGGCTACAAAACTGTAACAGTTAGCCACTATAGCAATACACGGATACAGCAAAAGCATCAATAGAGTTTTAATCAAATGACTAGATTTCTCTCCCGCTTGACCTTTGCTGGGTATACTCCCCTCGCTTGGTAGGAAATGTATTATTCCCAAAGAAGTCAATAAGTGAACTGCAGCCACCTCCCTTGAGCAGAGGGTCCTCCCTCTCACTTCTCTGCTTTTCTGCTTCTCTTGTTGGATGCCCTCTTTATTGAAAATAGATATTTTTCTCACATACTATTGCATAATTGCACTTTTACCTCCCTCTACTCCTCATCTCCCCTCTAGTCCTGATTCTGTTTTTCATTTTTAAAGGAGGCTTCTATGGGAAAATAATCAAATAAAATATCATAAGGTAAAGTAAGAACTAATACATCAGAATTGGACAAAATAAACAACCAAAAGGCACAGAAATCAGAGACCCACTTGTTTGCAAACTCAGGAATTCTATTAAAAAAAAACACTCAACTGAAAGTCATGATATATATGCAGAGGAGCCCTTGGCATGCTGCCTCAGATTCTGTGAGTTCATCCGAGCTTTGATCTCATTGATTCCCAGATCCTTGTTTATTTGGTGTCCTTCATATCTTCTGGTTCTTATTCTTTTTCTACCTCCTCTTTCCCAGGGTTCCCTGAGCCCTGGAAGGATAGATATGATGCCTAGCCCAGAGTCTCTATATTTGTTCCCATGCGCTACAGGAAGAAGCTCCAATGGTGATTGCTATAGTTGGATGCTTTTAATCAAGATCACCTTTCTGTCTGGATCTTCAGTCTCAGTTTTTAAAAATGAAGATAAAATCATTTCATTGTGAATCCAACATGAGAACAAGTTTCTGAACATTCCTTATAACCTACAATAAAACTTAAAATACTAACTGTTATTCCTGCCAAAATTCAGACTTAGAACAAACTACAATTTGTTACCTATGTTCTTATATAACCCTAAATTTCCAGGGCTGCATTCTTCTAACTCTTAGGTATCCTTGGGAAAGATGGGCTTTGAGTGGCATTATGTCCAGACTACAATAGGTATATTGATTACATGGAATTAAAATTACTCTCCTGCCCACATGGATGGTTGCCAAGTTTTAATAGCATGACTCCAAATGTCCAGGAGTAAAATCCTGTCTACTTTTCTAAGCTAGCCCACCTTCCTATATTCCTCAAAATTTACCTCTCTTGAAGCAGGTTTTCAAATTTGCTGTTGAAGTTTTGCTCGAATATAAACATCTTGGTTTTTTATATCCGTCCTTGGTTATTGAAGTCTTATGAGCCCCAGTTCTCTGGGTTCCATCCCACTTCCCGCTACCCTTGAATCCTCTTGGGTAATTAATATCCTGTGCCAAGTCACCCAGGGCCTTTGAGCAGGAGCCGGCCTTCCTGTGGGGATGAGACTCCTCAGGCATCTCCTCTGGCCCAGGTTTTTTGAAATTCATGTGGCTTCACTAATCTTCCGGATACAATGGCATCTCGTCTGTTCCTCTGAGGAAGAATTTTCACATCAATCTATAATCCTGTAGTGTCATCATGAAAAAATAAGACAGATTTTCATTCCATTTCTAGGCCCCATTTTACTTTGTTTGTTTTCAATAAAACTCTGATAGTATTTTGCTAATTCTTCACTTTCACTTAAGACTATTATATTTTCATAACCAAAACAACCTTGTCTTCTCTCTGATGGTCTTCACAGTGTCCTGACTCCAGCCTTCCTTTTTGGCTCAGCAGTAACACAGTATACCCTGGTTTTCAGCTTTCCATTCTCTCAATTCTCTGCCTGTCTCACACTTCCTTACTTTCTGTTACTAGTTCTTCCAATCCCTCAATTTGAGATCATATTTCTCTGATGCTTTATGTTGTCCCTTCAAGTCAGGTTGATATAGATAGAATTTGCATATGGGTAAAATGTACCCATTCCTGGTTCCTGATTTTATAACATCTGGCAAACAAACATTCACAGTTATGAGAGTTGCCACCCTATACCGAAAGTTAATATACCACCACCAGTTCAGAGAAGAGAAATACTATAACTTGCCAGGCACGTTATACCAAATGAGACAATTGTATCTGACTTAGGATTATCCTTGGCTAAGTGGGGGTAGGCCTGGTTAGTACTTGGAAGGAAGATCTGCTATCATGCCAGATTTCTAAGTCTGCTTCTGGTGGCCTTTTCCTTCTTCTTCTTCTTCTTTTTTTTTTAAACACAAACCGTTACTGTTTCATTCTATGTTTCCACATGGCTTCTCTGGCAAAGGTATCAGATATTGGACAAATAAATATTACCTCCAAATCAATGTTTCTAGAACTAAATGAGTAAAAGTATCTCAAACTGATCAGTAAAGTCAAAATGACATGGATGTTCATTCTTCACTCTCCAAGAGAGCATCAGACAACACTGCAGTCTTTTGAGCCTCTTCTAATAGCATAGTGTGGTAAATATTGAACTGTGTTATTTCTTTTATTTTGTAGATTTTTTTGAAGTGGTATCATATCACATGGATTAGCCATAGCTTTATTATCTATTTGCCTGGGGAGAGACATATTGCTGGATTCAGGTTAGTGACATTAATAATAAACCCTTAAATACATTGCTATATTATTCCGGGTAATCTAGAGAAACAGATCGAGAGAATGGATATTTATAAATGAACATTTGTTATATTGAGTTGCAGAATAAGTGTTTGTAATGTGGGATTCCCCACTGTATGCTGTGATTACCATCGGTTAATAAAGAAGCTGCTTTGGGCCGATTACAGCGCAGAATAGGGCAAGGTGGGAGTTCCAAGCAGATAGAGGAGAAGCGAGTAGGCAGGGTCAGGAAGATACCATGTAGCTGCTGCAGGAAACAGATGCTGGATAGAACTATACCGGTAGGCCACAACCATGTGGCGATACACAGATTAATAGAAATGGGTAAATTTATGATGTAAAAGCTGGGTAAGAATATGCTAGAGTCATTGCCCAAGCAGTGTTGCAATTAACATTGTTTCAGTGTGATTATTTCGGGTCTGGGTAGCCGGGAAACAAAGGAACAGCCTCCACCTCCAGGTTTGAGTAGTCTAACAATGGACATTTTGCACTGGAAAAGTCTAGAACCTAGCAGTTGTTTTTTTCATGAGGTTTGAAGGCTCAGCAGTTCCCAATCTGGTGCTGAAGGTCTTGAGGACTCCAAGAAAGGGTATGGTACTCAGTCCTCATTGAAAACATAAACTAGCTGGGTTCTGAGCACTGGGAGCCACAGTGGATTGGTCCCAGCAGGGGATGCAAGAAACTAGAAAGGGAAGGAAGTGAGTCAGGCAATGATGGTTGGGAGAATCATGTAGCCTGACTGACTTGCAGCCAGAGTACTTCTTTATTTATACAGAATTGAGTAAGTAGGGATATATTCATGTTGCTTCAAAACATAGAGCTTCATTATTGTTTTTAGACAAGTGTTTTACTTCCTTTTGCTTATCTTTTAGTAATCATTAATAAACTATCATTTACCCTCAAGTTCTGACATCATAGATAAACGGAGTTATCATTGTTACTCATTAACCCCATAACCTAATTTTTAAAAATCTAGAGGCATATGACAAGCTTTTCTCAGGATAGCTGCTTTTGTGACAGCAAGGACCAAAACAACCTTAAAACCATCTCAGGCATGCTGTCATGTCCCAAGCAGTGTATTATTAACTCTTAGTGGTCAGAGTGCCCAAGAAACATCCTCGGGTCAAATTTGCCACAGTTATCATTCAAATTCTGGCATAATACAATGTTCATATTTTATATTGTTATAGAATACTTTTATCATCTTTCTACATCATTCTTTGCCCATATGTATAAGTCTCTGTGTAGGAGAGAGGTAACTTCAGCTAATCTAACTTTGTTGCTATACATGCCATGTAATTTCCTGAGTATATAGTGGGAAGAGGCTTGTAATCTGAACTGTGGCCAACTGCTCTTGCCAACTAAATCTTGTTGACCTTTTAAAGTTTACTTTGTTTTGGTTATCTTATTCTGATAACCTCCTAGGAGTAAGGAAGACCTTCAAGTAATTATGGATATTTTCCTAAAGTGGTGTGGGCAGCAGATCGTACGCTCAGGACTGTCCTGGGGAAGCTTAGAAACAGAATTCCTGGGAGAAAGCATAGATTCATAAGAAAGTTTCCATCAACCCAATGTTCACAAATTGTACAAGTGCTAAAAGTCTCTCCCAAGCATGCAACTAGAGGATATGAGAACCTAAGGTGGCATGGTGGCTGCCATGTGGCTCAGTTTTGCTGGATCTTTGCCAAACAGCAGTGCTGGCTTTATGACTTCACCATTCCCATCAGATATGGCTATGCCAGGTGAGAGAATGAGGCGTCAACTGTGTATGTTTGTACTTCACTTGAGAGAGTGAAGGCGAGCAAGCCACAGCAAGTTTTCCTCCTCCTGTCTCCTTTTGTCTGGGCTGCCACGGGAATGTACCATCCAAATTGAGGATGTCTTTCCACTTCAAGTCATCCGATCAAGAAATCCACACAGGACTGAGGATTTCAGTTGATTGGCCTTTTAGTTGATTTCAAATACAGTTACTCCAAACATGATTAATGGTCACACAGGTTGTGGTCTCATGAACATATATTTTTAATTTCTCTGAGAATAACACATAGAATTAGGATTCCTCAATCTATTGTAAATATTTAAATGAATAAGGAAACACCATTTTTCCAAAGTACTTTCACTACTTTATTAAAACCACACATGAGAAGAATTGAAGTTTTCTGTTTTTTCCAGCTCTTGGTATTGGGGATTTATTTCATATACTAGAATCTATTTTACAGACTAGAATGACAGAGATTCAGTTTATGGTTCACATTTTATAATTTGGATAGTTTTATATATACATATGTATATAACTTTTAGGGGTTTTTTGTAATATGTCATGAGGTAGGGAAGACTTAGTTGCCCCTAAATATTTCTTAAAAAGACAACTATCTTCCCCTGAATTGTCTTATTTTTGTTGATAATTGACCATGTGTCTAATGTCTAAATCCAGAATTTAGCAAAATCAGGCACCTTGCCATTTTATTCGATCTGTGATTAAAGATTTTTTTTGTATTTTCATGAACAAAATTTTATTGTAAAGTAGCCACCCAGATGGTTGAGGTGATCAGCTGCTTTGGAAGACCTGCCACCCCAAAGTTACTGTTTTTGCCTGCTAAATCTGTCACCATGTATCCATTTTTTACAATTGTAGCTTTACAAGAGTCTTGGAATCAGGGATGGTGATTTCTTCAGTTCTGTTCTTTTCTAATATTGTTAAAGTTGTTTATTTTAGTTTTCTATGCAACTTTTAAATTATTTTCTTATAAAAACTTAATTGCCAAGATTTTAATTAGCATTGTGCTGAATTTGCAGATTGATTTCGATAAAATTGATTAACACAGAATCTTTGAACTCATGATCATGTTATGTTTCTCTATTTTCTTATATCTATTTCCATCTATATGTATCCTTCTCAGTTTAGGACACTGGCACATATTTTGGCAATTTCTTACCTAATAGCATCTTAAATTTTGACCTGCTGTAACACTGTTTATAAATGTCAACTTCCTTTTTGTCACTAGTGTCAAGATATATAATTGATTTTTTCTTACTTTGATCTTGCAGCTGATGAAATTGCTAAAAATATTTATTCCTTACAGTAGTTCCCTTAGGCTCTTTGTGGCTTTTTGCGTAGATATTCATGTTGTCTTCTAAGAAACATATGTATATTAATTCCTTTGTAGTTAATGTATCTTTTCTTTATTGACTGTATTGTTAAGAATGTCAATAGAATATTACATAGAACCTGAGAGAGCCCACATTTTGTTTTCATTCAATTTTAGGAGGAAAGAATTCAGTCTTTATAAAAAACATTATGTCCATATCATCATTCAGAATGGTAACATTCATTTAAATTTCTAGTATTCTAGGTTATAATGTAAAGGAACATTGAAATTTGTGCCATATTTATGATGTTGTCATAATTTTTACGATTTCAGTGTAGTAATATTTTGAATTATGCTGCATGTCAAGGACTGAATTAAATTTACATTGCTGGTATAAGATGAACTGGGTTATAACACATTATTCTTTCTATATACTGCTGGATTGGATTTGATGACATTGTGTTAGGGATTTTTGTTTCCATGATTTCAGGTATAGTAATATGAATTAGAGTTTTCTGAAGAAATATATATATTAAATATACATATATGCATATATATCCCATAGATAATATTTGAAGAACAATCTCACAAACTGATGAAGACTCATAAGTCTCACAATATGATCTCTGAAAACTAAAGAACTAAGAAAGTCATGGGTTGATGCAGTGTAGCCCAGACTTTGATATATATAAAGGAAAGGGAGAAAAAGGTGTTAGTCTGAACCCAGTGTCTAAAGACTTAAGAAGTAGGAAAACCATGTCTGAGAGCAGAGAAGAACATCCTAGCTCAAGAACAGGGAGGAATTTTGCCTTATGTTGATTTTCTTCTTTTCTTTTTCAGTCCAGAATTGAGTGGGGGATGAGTACTCATTCTAGTGAGTGGACTCTGTACCTTGTGCACTGACTGAAGCACTAGTCTCCCCATACACACCATAGTAAACACGGACAGGCTAAGAACTAGTCTCCGCACACACCATCATAAAGACAGAAAAGTTAAGTGCTAGTCTCCCCATACACACCACCATGAACACAGACAGGTGAAATGCTATTCTCTGCATACACACCACAACGAACACAGACAGGTGAAATGCTATTCTCCCCATACACACCACCATGAACACAGACAGGTGAAATGCTAGTTTCCCCATACACACCATCATAAGCACAGACAGGAACAACACTTCACCTGGCAACTGAGCATTTATTAGTCAGAAAAAGGAACACAGATTAACCACTGTATGATTTGTGAAATCTATATAGTAACAGTTAAAAGAAGGCTGAGGCCAGAAAGCTGGCTCAGTGAGTAAAACGCACCTTTTGGCAAGCCTGACAATCTGAGTTGGATCCTTGGAACCTATAGTGTAAGAATAGGGCAAATTCCTGACCTTCACAGGTGGATTATGACATGTGTCCTTCTCAAATAAATAAATGTAAAAAAAAACCAAAAAACAAAAAACGAAAGAGAATTTTAAGTAAAAATAAATTTACAAAAATGCAGAAAACCATACTTCTTCTCGGTAAGCAAATTTGACCACACAAAATCACGGCTAGACATGAAACAGAGATCAAGAAATTGCGGTGAGCCAAGCCTCTGTAGATACATCTACATCATAACCCTTGCCTCAATGGCTCAGGGAACACTGAAGAGAAAGAGTAGAAAAACTGGAAGGGCCAGAATACCCGGAAGTCTGCTGTGGAAAAGTCCCAAAGAAATGAATGCGTAAACAAGACAGGAACAATGGCAATACCAATAGCATGTTAAAGTCAGCAAGGGAAACTTTTCTTGGGCCCTACCCACAAACCAACCTACCAACCAACCAACGGAACAAACAAAAGACGCAGGCAACTAGTGACTGCTGGGAGAAGGAAAGTTAGTCTTTCCCGGGATAAATCCCATTGTCCAGTACAGCATGGTCAGCCCTGAAACCATACATCCATCACAAACAAAAACACACTTATCAGATTCTATTCAAATATATTCTCTCACACACATAGAAGCATGCATAAATGTGTAAGCAACAATAGTAACAAAAAAGGGAGTCCATCAACTTGAGAGTTAGGGGACTTGTGAGGGGTGTGGGAAAGAGTGACTGGGAGAGGGTACAGGAGGAAAGGAAAGTGGTAATAACTCTATTTCAGTTAAAACCATAACAAGACCTCATATTAATGAGTGTTAAAAAATCCTGGTTGGACTATTTTAAAAAATAACTCAAAGTTGGAGGCCTATAAAGTGGGAGTGGGTCTGAAAAGAGTTGGGAGAAAAAGTAGGGTGAATATGACCAAAATACATTGTATGAAACTCTCAGAAAATTAACAAAAATATATTAAAATCTTTGTATCATTTCAGTTATGAGGTCATGTTGGCCTTATTAATCAAGTTGGGATATTTTTAGTTTTCTACCTCCTGGGAGAATTGACATAGAATAGATATTTATTTCGAAGGTATCTGCTACTTTTGCAAGTAAAACCATCTGGCAAGTTGGAATGAAAAAGAAAAAGAAAGAAAAATGAAAGAAGGGAAGGGAGGGAGGGAAAAAGGAGGAAGACGAGGAGCTACCTGCTATAGAATTCAAATAACATAACTTCATAGTTGAAAAATTCCCCCTTGATTTCCATTAGCTATGTTTGTAGTCAACCATGAGATTGCTGTCCTACGAAGAGCACATACTAACTGACTTGGCCGTAGGGGAACATCTACTTCCTTCTCTTACTTGATAGACCAAGATTGGAAGAAGAAAGCTTTCTTGATGGAAACTAGGGCACAGTTCCCAGAGGAAGGGTGCGTGGGTGCTGAACAGGGCAAACAGCAGTTCCCATAATTGACCAGCATTGTTTTCTGTTAAGTCTGCATAACCAGAGGCCAGTGTGTGGGAGCTGCAGGAAGGCAGTGGGGGCTGTAACTTTAAATAAAGGAAAATGTGGCTAGCATTAAGAATGCTCTAAGGATTGGTCTCTTGAAAACCCATGAGCCCATCATCCCTGGCAGCAATGATGGGGAAGACGGATAATGGTTTTCAGATATCTAATGGATTGAATCAGAGAGAAGGCATATTCTCCTGCATACCTGGTCACATTTCAATCCTTAATTTCTGTAAGTTTGTTGCCAATATATATTTGAAGTCAATGGAAAATTACCTGATGAAAGAATTTGTAAACAATTATATTTTGCATAGTTTCAAAGGCAGGATTGTTTTAGAGCATGTAAGAAGAAAAGACAGGGATGAGGTTAGACCTTGGTCTATGACTAGGTATTAACTATGAAAAATGGAAGTAGGAGAAGCTGCCTTATTGATGAAGACACCCAAAATTGCCCAGCATTTGCTACAAGGTCTGACACTGTAGATATTAAAAGTAGGTGTAATCATTGTAAATAAACTCTAGTGTGACTGACTGAGCATGTGGTTGAAGTGAAGTAGAGACTTTGTTTGGGAGTCTAATTATGGGGAGAAAGAAAGCAACTGTTACTAAATCTGAGTGGCTGTTGAATATCCTCAGGAATCAATTTAAATTTTTTCCCCAGTGGAAAGAAGAAAGAACACAAAGGCACAGAGATGGTCAGGGAATATTTTAACTCTCTCTGGTGTCAAATGATGCTTTAATGGGTTATAGTAATGAATTTTGCTTCTGATGCAACTCTTCCATTTGAAATAAGTGCCAAGTCATTTTAAAATGAGAGCCATAATTTTAACCTACGATAAAGGTCTACATATAACTGAGATACATGTGTTCTTAGTTTTAGTTGTCTTTTTCTCTTCTTGGTTATGGAGTTCTTGTTTGTTTCTTTATTGTCAACTCTTGGAGGTTAAATAAAAGCAATAATGTATATGGAGATATGGCCCCTAATTCTGCAGTATCCTTGCTAATGTGAAACTATTCCTTTGTGTTCTAAAAAATAGTTTAAATCATAATCTATTTATGCAAAGACTTAGACTGGTTACAACATTTTTGTTTTTTTTTCTACTGATATCCATACATATGCCTATTTCCATGTAAATTATTTGATTAAGAAGCCAATTAACTGTCACTGTCTGAATTTAATGATTTTATATATTTTCATAAACTAGAAATTTCTGTAAGTTTTACTAAGTGCATTTGCAATTACAATGGAAAATGTCTTGCTTTGAAAGAAAAATATTGGGTTGATGATCAGATATTGGGTCCTACTTTGTCAAAGACTAGCTGAATGACCTAGAAAAAAATCCCTTAACTGTTGTTGGGATTTCCTGTCCTACCCAGTTCCTGCCGTCATTAAGTCCCAAAGAAATCACACAGAGGTCTAGATTAATCATAAACTGATTGGTCCATTAGCTCAGGCTTCTTATTAACTCTTATAACTTATATTAACCCATTATTCTTATCTATGTTAGCCACATGGCTCAGCACCTTTTTCAGCAGGGCAATCACATCTTCCTTCTTCTCTGGTTGTGACAGGAATGGGGAGGAATGGGCTTCCTCCTTCCTAGAATTCTCCTGTTCTCATTGTGCCTCTTCTACTTCCTGTCTGGTTGTCCACCCTATACTTCCTGCCTGGCTACTGGCCAATCAGCATTTATTTAAAACATAATTNTCTTATAACTTATATTAACCCATTATTCTTATCTATGTTAGCCACATGGCTCAGCACCTTTTTCAGCAGGGCAATCACATCTTCCTTCTTCTCTGGTTGTGACAGGAATGGGGAGGAATGGGCTTCCTCCTTCCTAGAATTCTCCTGTTCTCATTGTGCCTCTTCTACTTCCTGTCTGGTTGTCCACCCTATACTTCCTGCCTGGCTACTGGCCAATCAGCATTTATTTAAAACATAATTGACAAAATACAGAATTGTCCCATACCACCTTAACCTCTTGCATAAACTCAGTTGCTTCTTTAGCAATATATTAACATGGACTAAAAGTTTTAACAATGCCTTTAATTCCAACATTTGGGAGGTATAGACAGACAGAGCTCTGGTAGTTTCATGCTAGTCAGGGGCCATGATGTAAGGTCCTATTTTAATAAAATAATAATAACAAGCCAAATAAAGACAGTCCAACAGCAAATTAACAAAAAATTCAAATCTTAAGGGCTAAGAAGATATATAAGCAACCTGAGTTTGATTCCCAACACCCACGTGTGGTAGCTCACTGCATCTGTAACTTCATCTGAAGTTGATCTGACACCCTATCCAGTCCTGCTTGGGTACCAGCACAAAGGACAAAGGAAACACACTCACACAAATGCACGCACACACACACACACACCACCACCACCACCATCACCCACCACTACCACCACCACCACCACACCACACACACATGTGTGCACAAATTAAAAAAAAATCTAAAAATTTACTGGCATACTCAAGAAACCTCCTAGAGTTTAGTGAGACAATAGTTACAAATAAGTAGAGAGCTCAGAAACATAGGCTTAACTCAGTATATATTAAATTCTATATATTGATTATAGATTTTGTGAAATTAAAAAAATCTTATTAATAGTCTAGACAGAATCTATAGAGAAATAACAGGACACATTGGTGCTAACCCCTTAGCTTGTTGCCTAATATTTTCCTCTATGTAAGTTACTTGTTTATTTTACATGAATCTTAAATTTGTTTTTATTTTTATTATATAGACTTTGCTCTAAAATTACCTTCTTATTGGTTTCAATGAGTTTAAATTTAAATTTACCAGGAAAGTAGTCTGCTTATTACCAATGCAATCCCAACTCATAGTAGTTCCTGAAATTACCCACAACTTCTTGTATTACTTTTCATTTTCTTATAAGTCAGCATTTATAAGATATTAAATGGCTGTATTAAATGGTTGTTTGAGCTTCACTATGTATCTTCTGTTGTATCCATACACTTCTAGAAATGTATCTTTTAAATTTTAACTAATTAATTTTTTGTTTATAATGTTAGTATGTGCATATGGAGATCAGAAGTCAATGTTAAATTCTTTCTCTATTTCCTAACTGATTTATTTATTTGCTTAGTATTATTATTTGAATGCCAGTCCCGAGGATGTGAATTTAGGCTTCATTTTTGTACAAGTACATTAGCCACAGGGCTATTTGCTACACCCCATTTAATCTGGTTATTTTACAAATTTCCCTCATTCCTGCCACTCTTGCCAAGGACGCAGAACCATACCTATCAGAAATCCAAAAGAATTTCCCTCTTGGACAAAGCCCCTGAGCTACCAGAGAGGACAACAGAAACCAAGGAAGAAAGCAACCACCCAACAAAGATTGGATGATTCTCAGAGATCACAAATGTCAGCCTAGTCTACTATACATAGCAAAACTTTTAAACACCATAGATGGAAAAGGTAGGACAATTCCATGATAAAGACAAACTTAAGCAATCTCTTACTATAGCTGCAGCTCCACTGTAAGTGCTAGAAGGAAAACTCCAATGAAATAGGCTAATTACACCCACAAAACACAGAGAATAAATAAGCCCAGACCAGCAAAGTTAAAAGAAGGGTAACACATACACATAAACACACACATACACACACACACACACACACACACACACACACGGCCACCACCACCAACAATAACAACAACAATAACACAAACAGCAAAAGGACAGGAATCAATAATAATATCTCAACATCAATGGTCTCAATTTCAGTGAAAAGACACAGACTAATGGAATGAATGGGAAATCAGGATCCACCTTGTTGATGTATCCTAGAGATATACTTAACATTGAGAATAAATACCACCTCAGCGTAAGGACTGAGAAAAGATATTCCAAGCAAATAGATGTGAGACGCAATCTACTTTAATTTTTGACATAGTAGACTTTAAACTAAAACTAATAAGAAGATACAGAAAAGAACACTATATATTCATTCTAGGAAAAATTTACCAAGAAGACATTTCAGTTCTTAACAAATATACCTCAAACACAAGAGCAAAAGAAACTCTACTGTTGGGTGGTGGTGGTGCACACCTTTAATCCCATCACTTGGGAGGCAACGCAGGCAGATCCCTATGAGTTAGAGGCCAGCCTGGTCTACAAAGAGAGATCCAAGACAGGCTACATAGCTACTGAGAAATCCTGTCTCGAAAATCAGAAACCAAAAACCAAAACCCAAACAAACAAAAAAGGAAACACAAAATGATTTACCTTTTACTTGAACTTCATGGAACTTTCTCCAAAATTGACCACATGCTAAGAAACAAAGCAAGTCTCAACAGATACAAGGACACTAAAATAACACCTTCCATCCTATCTAACCAATATAGATTAAAGCAGTATATCAACCGCAACAGAACAACAGAAAACTAACAAAGTCATAGAAACTGAACAATTCTTTAGTGAGTGAAAATGGGTTAAGCTAGAATTTTTTTTAAAAAAATAAAAACTTTCTAGAATTGAAAGAAAATGAATATAGAACATACTCATGAGGCATAATGAAGGAAGTTCTCAGAGGCAAGCTCATAGTACTAAGTGCCTACATAAAGAAACTGGAGAGATCTCATACTAGCAATTTAACAGCACACCGATAATCTCTGGAACAAAAAGAAGAAATCACACCCCAAAGGAGTAGACAGCAAACAATAATCAAATTCAGAGCTGCAACCAATAAAATAGAAACAACAACAACAAAAAAATTGACAAAAACTCAGTGAAACAAAGAGTTAGTTTTGACAGGTAGTGGTGGTGCATGCCTTTAATCTCAGAACTTGAGAGGCACAGACAGGAGGATTTCTGTGAGTTTGAGGGCAGCCTGCTCTACAGAGCAATTTTTAGGACAAACAGGGCTATTACACAGAGAAACCCAGTGGGGGTGGGGTGGGGTTGGTTATATGAGAAAATTGACAAAATTGACAAACCCTTATCCAAATGAAAAGATGAAGAGAGAAATTCCAAATTAACAAAATTAGAATTTAAAAGGGGCACATAACAACAGATACTAAGGAAATCAAATCTGAGGCCTCATAAGGACATACTTATATTTCACCATATTTGAAAATCTGAAAGAAATGAATAAATTTCTAGTAGATGACACTTAACCAACATTTTTTAAAATTTTCTTCAATTTTCCTCATAAACTTCAATTTGTAGACCTTCAGTAGCTTTGCATGAGCACATAGGTTTGCTTAGAACACATTTTCAGGCAGTTGGCCTAGAGAGTGTGTGTGGTCCCAGGAAGAGCTCCTCTTAGATTTTTATTTTTATTTTATTGATTTTTATTGACCTCTACATTTTTCTCTGCTCCCCTCCCTGCCTCC
>LOEQ01003794.1:39022-49895 GCA_001685075.1 Bramus lutescens
TCTCTCTCTCTCTCTCTCTCTCTCTCTCTCTCTCTCTCTTTCTCTCTCTCTTTAGACTTAAGCAAATAACCCTACACCTTGCCTTCCTTTGTTCAGAAAGTCACTGCTCTTTCAGGTTATAGACTCAAAAATCTTGGCCAGCCCTCCCTCTAGTGGTGAAACCTACAAACTACCCTTTTGCCTTCCCTTAATTTCAGGAAAATAGATGGGTGGCTCTCAACCTGTGGGTCACAACACCGTGAGCCAGACTGTGGTTGTATATAAGATATTTACTTTACGATTTCTTTGAAGGGGGTTGGTAGAGGTCCGGAGAGGCTGTCCTGGAGCTCACTCAGTAGAACAGCCTGGCCTCAAACGCACACAGATTCCCATGCCTCTGCCTCCCAAGTGTTGAGTGTTGGGATTAAAGGTGTTTGGAACCCCACCCAGCTCACGATTCCTAACATTAAGAAAAGTATGAAGTAGCAATGAAAATAATTTTATGGTTGGGGGTGACCACACATGAGGAACTCTATTAAAGTGTTGCAACATTAAGAAGGTCAAGAACCACTGACTTAGATATTGCCCATGAAGATTATTTAACATAAAAAGATATATTCGAGAGCTTTTAAATTTTAAGAATAAATAAAATAATAAATACCAACCAGAACCATGCTTATGAAAGTAATTCAACACCACCACCATCACCAGCAGCAAAGTAACCAACTGACCCCACGCAATTTGGATAAGTATCTAAAACACCAGAACTACCTTGAGTAGTCATCTGAGCATTTAGAAATCCATGGAGAAGGAAGAGACATGGAGCAGAAGTTTGACCTTAGTTCCCAACTAATGTCTTAGCTACAAAAGAGAATAAAACCTTTCAGTAATCATTTCTGAGCTTTTCAGCATGTACTTTTGGGTTGCCTGTGAGTATTAGTTTTACCAGCATAATTTTGCTTATGCCCATTTCATTGTATAACTATTAATAACACTTTTATCTCTTATCTTTACTGCAACATACTTATATGATTTATTAGATGGCACCTCAAATATGTGATCTAAAGCTAGCTTTCTTTGATGTTTTCAGGGAGAAATTGGCTAGTGTGGAGCAAGAGAGCTGTTACTAGGACATTGAGGCTCAAAAGTACTGGCTTGGAGCCACTAAGTCTACCTCCTTGTGGGATCTTTGTCTTTGGAACTAATCTGACCAATGCTCTGACGAATATCTCTCTGCGTTTATTGTGTGTCACAATTAATTGGGAGACTGGAGAGCATCTGAGAAGAGGATATCCTTAGAACTTTAATAATAATATTTCTCCTAGGGAATAGGAAAACCATTTTGAGTCACACTTTTTTTATATCTTTTGACCTCACTTAAGTCCTTATAAAACACTGTAAGCTTTTAAAAATAATTATAAAACATTGCCTTTTCCACTTGACCCTGAAAAGGTGTGGTAAATGAAATAAAAGAAAGATCATAAATGTTTCTTTTTATATTTAGAGCTAAATTTAGTAGCTCCTAGCCACAGCTGCATATTTAGTTCTTATTAAAACCCAAACATTAACCATCCTTAACATTGAAAAATAAGCCAGGAGGAGTGGAGCAAATTATTCAGTACTATACAATAGGACAAAGGCAGCTGCCAAAAATAACAGCATAGAGCTGTATTTACTGGCATGGAAAGTTGCTCATAACATGTCATTAAGTGGGACAAACAATCATGGTCAAACAGCTGCAATATTATTACAAATTTAAGCAAAATTATAAAATATAGAGTTATGTTTTTATGTCGCTTAAAAGTGTCCTTCGAGACTGCTCCAGGATTCATGGGATACAAAAACAGTAAGGGGTAATGAACATTTGGAACCAGATCTCTCAACGCCATAACCAATGATGTGAAGTTAAAAATCTTGCCTGAAATAAGAACTCCAGATGCAGGACTTGATCTGGTCTCTGAGCTCAGATCCCCACTGACCTTGTCTTCAGTTGTTATTTCCTAGTGCCTGACACGTAGAGACCACATTGGTTGGCTATGGTTTGAGTGTGTTGCTCATCGGTTCTTGTGATGGAAGACAGACTTTAAGTGTGGTGACGTCAACTTTTAAGAAAGTAGCCTATTATATTTAGCAATACACGCATATATACATGCACATACATATCATGTAACAACAATTAATGAACAAAGAGGTTATGAAACTGAAAGTGAGTAAGGAGCTATATATAGGAGGACTTGGAGGAAGGAAAGGAAGTGGAAGTGATATAATTACCCTATAATCTCTAAATTAAAATAATTAAAAAAGAGTATGCTGGTGAAAGGTCATTGTGTCACTGTGATCATCTGCTTGGAAGAGGTTAACTTAGTTGTTAACTTAGTTTTATGGGATCCTTGTAAGTTCCCACAAGTTTCCTTTGCACTAAAGATGACTGAGCATGGCCCTTGAATCTCTCTGTTCCATCATGTTCTCTCTCTTTCTAGATGATTGTGGCTCCTGGTCATTCGCTCACAACAGTGAGACATAGTCAAGTGGGGAAGGACTCTCCAGAACTCACACAGATGTTGGCAGCCTGCTGTTTGAGTGCTCCAGCCATCAGAATAATGAGTCTGCTGAGAGCACAGCTTGAAATACTTGTGCTGCTGTGAAAACATAGACAGACTGGGTCATCCATGTTCTACCTGAGTATCAGAATTTATACTTCTAAGCAGTAATACTGGAGTAGGACAAAAATTACATCCCAACCTCATGAGGCCTCACCCCTAGATAGAGAGGTGAAAGAAAATCAGTAGTTGTGAGAAGGAGAATTAGTTGTCCCCTGGGATGAGCCTCTTGAGTATTATCCAACACCAAGTGATCAGCCCTAGAAACATATACATGCAGGTAATACTCAATGACTCAGCACGTTGAATGAATATGTTGATTTGTTTAAGTGCATATGCAGTGACCCAGTTGTTGAAGAGGAGGGTGATCAGTTATGGGAGAGATAGGAACAAGGAGAGAAATGATGTAATTATGGTTTAACGTATATATTTGAAATATGTTCTTTGTCTTCCAAACAATGTTTGAGAAATGCTAATTGATTTTCTATGCTTTATAGAAATTTAATTTGTTTATAAAAAGACAGAAGGATTATTTTCCATTTTTTTCTCAAAAATAAATCTCTGGAATGTCAAAGCATGTATGTTGTGAATTGTGAAGTTGTTAAATGGTAAATTTGTATGGGCAGCTTGCATGTATTTGATCTAAACATCAACCTCTGTTCATTGTAAGGTTTATACACAAGTAAAGTGGTCAGTTAAAGAGGGAAAACTTGCTTCTGGGAGCTCCTTCTCTGTTTCCTGTTATCTCTCCTCTTTCAGAGTCATCTCCCCTCAACAACAAGGAGGATGTACATGTTCCTCACGCCAACAGCAGATAGGGCTAGGTTTGTCTTGTGTGACATCTAGTGTGTGTTCCTTGTAGCCTCGACTAGTTTGTAGGTTTAATGCTAGCAAAGCTTCTTCATGAGGGATTCCTTCTCAACTCCATGGTAGACATTTTAGTTCCCTCTTAAAAGGAGAAATCATCCCTACTTCATCCAGCTGACTGTGACCCAGAACATCATAGCCACATTTCTTTCCTTGAGTATGTCCATACTTGACTTCAGGATATCTAACCGTTGGCTTATTTGTAAGAACAAATACCAAGGGACACCATTGTCTTATTGCCACTGAATGAAATGTTTGGTCTTATGCTATATATTATATTCATCCATTATTGAACATCTTTGAGTCACTTTTATTAAATTAGACCTCTAAACCAGATATTCTGCACTTCTGTATGTATTATATTTATTTTTTCCTAAAACTTATTGCTTGAATAAACTAGAAGAAGACAAAGTTCTGGTATAAGAAATAACTTTCTTTTTTGTAATAAACTAATAACTTAAATGAAGAGTGGTATTTATCTCATCTTTATGGCTATAATAAAAGCATGTGTGGTTGTGTAATATATTAAGAAAAGAAGCCTATATCACACAGTTGGGGGGGGCTGCAAGTCTCCTCTTGGCTTCCAGTGAGAATATTCTGGCAATATGCCGGTATAGTGGATGGCACCTGTCAAGAACAAGTATGATCCAGAGAAAGAAGATACATGGCAAGGAAGAGTACAAGAGGAATGACAGGCCAGGACCACTCCTTTGATAAGAATTCAACTCTTCAGTCATTGAGCTCCATTAAGTGCCAGAATGGTTTTTAGGGTAACATTCCAATAATTTAGCTACCATCCATAAGGCTCTCATCCTTAAACTTCCATTTCAATACCACATGAACCATGGGGAGTGACTGTGTGTGTGTGTGTGTGTGTGTGTGTGTGTGTGCGCGCACGTGCACATGCGTGTATGTATGTTACCCTATGTTTTATATGGTGTTATTATATATGTTATCTCATATAGGATTCCCCCAGAGCTACATACTACTTAATAAAAACCAAAGTGTCAGTCAAGGTATATTCCCCTTTGAGGTTTAGGTCAGGGAGGTCAAAGAGACCCCACAAAATCATATAGGGTATGATTGTTATTACCCTTGTTTGTGAAGGTAAGATACTATTGCTGAAGACCCTATACCCTTTGGCCACCAACTTGAAAGAATCAAGCTGATGCTGGCCTGAAAGCTTCCTGCTTGAGGGTGAGCTCTCATAGAATCTGAAGGTGCTATGCAAGATTCCAGGAGAGAAAAGTGATCAAAAGTCCTACCTTGCCATGATGCCTATTCATCACCACAGAATGATCAGCATGGGATAACATCCCAAAGGGCGTAGTAGTGGTGCTTCTATCTTGAGGACAACCAATAGCAGTCTCTTTGGAGTTAAGACTCACTCAACAGATGGGAACCATTGCCTGTACTGTACACCTATCCAAGACTCACTCAACAGATGGGAACCGTTGCCTGTACTGTACATCTATCCAAGACTCAATAGATGGGAACCATTGCCTGTACTGTACACCTATCCAAGACTCACTCAACAGATGGGAACCGTTGCCTGTACTGTACATCTATCCAAGTACCATGGGCCATAGGGGACAACATACTACAGCCACTTTTCTGAAACAGTATCATTTTTTAGATCATTTTAAATATCAACCTATGTACGCACCAGTAAGTGCAGCTTTTATTTCATATCACAGAAGCTTTTCTTTGAAACAAGTGGAGACTGTTACAGATCTATAACCAGTTAACATGAAGAGACTAAGTGATGATGCGTATCCATGCATCTAATGACATATGCACATCCTTTCATGTACATTCACATGCCCTTGCACACACACACATTCATTTGTACAGACACAAATGAAATAAACAGCAAAAGCTCCTAATTGGTTATTCAATATTAAACAGTCATCCCTGATATAATATACGTTGTTGATACAATATACTTAAATATTGATTAGGATCTATATGTAATATATTGTATATATATATATATACAATATCTGCATTATGTGTGTATTGTGTGCTCATGTGTGCATGGGTGTAACAGTAACAATTAAAGAAAAGAAGACCAGGATTTTAAGATGGAGCAAGGGAGAGTACATGGGAGGGGCTGGAGGGAGGAAAGAGAAGGAGGAAATGATGTAACTATATTTTAATTTAAAAATGATTCAAATATTTAATAATTTAAAAATGTCATTCCGTATAGAAACAATAATTGAGACAGTGTCAATGTTTCATAAATATATCATAATAATACACTGGGAACTGACTGGTGTAAATTATATTCATTTGTTCTGTCACTAGTTTGGAAGCTGGAGTTCCAAACATGCCTGGAGCATCACCTTTACTGGAGGTTTTCATATGCCTAGTGAGACAGTGATACTGGGGTTTCTTACTCTTAGTTATCTGGGGAGGTTGGATTGCTTACCTAATTATGACTTTATTTAATCTCCTCATCTCTTAAAGGTTCTAAGCTCTACATAAATTTTTCTAGAGTCTAGCTTTTCAGTGTATGAGCTTATAGAAGGAAAAACTGAGTCCTCAAGAGAAACCCATGGACTTCATTTTTTTTCTTTAAAAAAGTAAAAAGAGTGACATGGTTAATTTCCTCAGCATGTTTTGTTGCTAGAAATATAATGACTTAATATTCAAAATCTTACATTTATAAACCAATGCTAGAATAAATGTTCTGTGGTCTTAATCAAATGAAGCAGATGTAATAGCCTGAAATTTAATGCAATTGAGCTATCTGGTTAGCCTGTTCTTGCTAACCACGATGCTTCAGATAGAGAAAGAGGTCAGTGGTGTCCCTTTAAATGTGGCTTGCCTTTGTCTAGGTTAATGCATAGTCACATCCACTACAATTCTCAGAAATCCATTGTTCTTCTGACCATTAAAATATTTCTTTTAAGAATTCTGCATCAATCATCCACCTCCACATATTACATATGTGGCAATTTACTGTTTAATAAAATCCAATTAAATTCTTCAAAGGCAATGTTATCTGAGAGATCATCAGTGCTGGGCAAACCTGAGAAGCTGAAAATACTGCTTCTTGTTTTTCCTTGTTTCTAGTTGTGGCTTGTTGGGTAGAAATCTATGGGAAATGCCATCCTCTGTTCCTCACTATGAATATCCCCTGTTCTCAACAATGGAAGAATGGAGAAGATTCATCTCCCTCATTTTGCACCAAATATATATTTAATGTTTCTGAGCACGATGGTGGGTGATGAAGTGATGAAGGTACTATTTTATTTTCCAGAAGAAAACTCTCATCAGAATGGGTTATTTTACGATATGGTTGTGGTGGCAAAAGTAAAGACTTGTAAATTGCTGTTAGGGGCTGAGGAAAGGAGATGCATAAGTACTGGCTATTACAGTAGCCTGCGCTATTCATTGTAGATGCAGAATGACAGTAGCAAGAGATTTCCAGCCATGAGGAAAGGTGTGAGATCTTGCAAAGTTTGAAAGCAGCATGATGCATGTCTGAACTCAGTACATCTGCATGCCTCTGTGATGACTAACTCCAGAAGATAAGAAGGCAGAACATGCTACCAATATGGTTACAAATTTCGAATATTATTTTTGTGACTTTAATTATTAAGTGAATTTTTAAACAAGATTGTATTATATTCCTTCCAAAATGTCTAGAGTAACATCTATACAGAGTGTGGTTGCAAGGGTCCCAGCTTGGAAACCAACGTCATTGGGCACATGGTTTACAAAGGTCAGCACTAAAACTGTTTGTAATTATTTTATTAAATATTTCAGTGCTAATGGAAAACGCAGAAGCATCTAACAAGCCAGTTAGAAGGCAAATATAAATGGCAGATTAATATTTCAGTCTCCTAAAAGTTTATTTTCCACTTAAATAATTAAAGGGTACTTAAAAATATCAGGGATATCCCTATGTGTCTTATGCTTGCTCAGTCCTCAATATATTTACTTAAAAAAACAATAAATATTTTCTCTTTTGTTAGGCACTTTAAAAAAATTTTAAAGTGTTCGGGTATATATTGTCACTTGAGCCCCAAATAAGCCTCTGTGAGTGAGCATGACAGCACTGGATGAACTTGGGCTTAGGCAGAGAAAATGGCTTTCCTAACAGTGTAAATTCAGTGGGATCAGGACTCAGGTAGTCACTCAGATTCCCTATTTATTTCAACATACTGTGGAACTTCCCTTATGAACTATTCTTTTCCATTTCTTTTGCCTTTTAAGCTCTGATTCTGCCACACTCCCAGACCTCAGCCAATCTGCTGCTTCTTGTGGCTGCTTGCTTGTACATGTGAATCTGACTCTGGACATTTTGATGTCAAGTGTCTTCCAGACTCTATCCTAATCATTCACATCTTCAAAAGCCTGGTAGAGCTCTATGTTCTTACCTGTATCCTTGGATTCCTTCCTGTCTGGCTAGCCTCTGTGTAGGCAGAGGCTGCTCATTTGACCCAAAATAATTACACAAAATTGTATTAATTAAAACACTGCTTGACCAATCACTTAAGTGTATTGCTAGCTAGCTCTTATATCATAAACTAACCCATTTCTATTATTTTATATTTTACTACAAGGTTTGTGGCTTACTGGTAAAGTTCTGAGTGGCTACATGGCATCTCACTGACTCTGCCTTCTTTCTCCCAGAATTCAATTTAGGTTTCCTGCCTAGCTCTACTTTGTTCTATCACAGGCCAAAGCAGCTTCTTTATTCATTAACCAATAAAAGTAACATTTATACAGAACTCCCCACATCATCTCCCCTTTTCAAATAAAAAGGAAGGTAAATTACTGTCTCATGTCAGGAGCCATATAGTATGGGACAGAAAGAAAAAAGAATTTAGGAAAAAAATTACTTTTCTCCATACCTAATTTTGTCTCTATTGTACCTTTCATTGAATATATGTTTATATAAATAATCTTTAAGTTTTCCACAATGAACAACAGATTTTTGTGAAGCAATCCTTGAAATTTCCAGGAAGAAGATGGGTCCCATAACAATGACACCACCTGGTTGATATGACATCATGATATTAATAGTGCTACTTTAAGACCAATTTTGGATACCAGCTGCTCAAAATAATTTCAACTTGTTTAACTGAAATGGAACACCTTCTTACAACACTCTGGCCAGAGCTTTAGATAAATTCAGAAAACTCTACTGAGTACTCAGAGACTATTTGCAATTATACCAGACAGTAATCTTGAAACTTAACCATCATTTTACTTTGTCAGGATCCCATAGAAAGAACATTGCCCCCATGACAGCTGGAAGTAATTCTAGAAGGCGATGTCCCCTCTCCTAACAAAATTTATCCTCTGGGTCATGGATATCAATTAGAGGTTGGTTATAACTTGTATAGCATTGGGGTTTGGGTTGGAAATTATCTAGGCTTAGGGATCTCTTTGAAAAATAAAGGGAAATTGAATGGGATAATAGGTTGATTAGTGTTAGCTTACTCATACTAATAATAATAATTGTGAGTAACACAGTGAATACTTATGAGCTATTATTTATGGACAATTTATATTGGTATAGATTCTTATATATTGATACAAATTCAAATTATATTTGTTATATTAGTATGTTCCTATTTCTGTTTACAATATTTGTACACTTATGCAAAGTTATTTTGTCAGATTGTATGCATGCACGTTTCTACCTCTGTTTAAGACATTTTGTAATACATTACATATTTCTTCCTCTGATCAAGATATACATTGTTTACATTTTGAGGTCATTGTCCTCGTTTGTTGCAGAGTTCTTTAAAGATTGTTTAATATTCTAATATGAAGTCTTAGTTTTTAAGTTATACAGGTATTAAGTATCAGGTCTATAGTCATTTATGTTTGTCATATTTAAAATTAGACTAATTAGGTTCTTTAGTTACATAAAGATTTTATTTTGCATAGATAGGTAATCTTCAACCACTTCAAAGAACTATAGAACATGGCATTTAAATAACCCAGGGTTCTGTTGACATGAGGCATGATTGCTCCTAGCAGCATTGAGCTATTACTAAAAGAATGTCTAGCACTGAAGACACTCCATTTGGAGCTTGTTTTCTTCTTGGTAAAACTGACCTTTGGGTAAGAAATTGCCCATGCCTTGACCACTGACAAAATGCACAGTGTCCAGACAGAAGAAGCAGGATACAAGAAAAAAAGACTACCAAACCTTGCCAAGAGAGGGTAAGATGGTTCTGAAAATCTGCCTCTGAAAATTATCTGTTAGTTACTCTAGGCCTTAGGCAAAGTTGGTTCCTCCAACATTGCACATGAGACTTTGAGGGACTGCCCAGGTAGCCAGTTGTCTCTGTCATTTATTATACATTTTGGAAGTTGTTGATTGTGTTTCCTGTCTACTCAAGTCATAATATTACCCTTCCCATGTTTCGATGGGATTGAAGACTAGATAGTCATAGTTATTCTTAAGACTTGGCCAAGCTATTTCTAATACAAGATTTAGACTCCTTAGGGTAGGAAAATTATTGAAATATTATCATATGCTTCTTGCTTGGTATCTTTTATACTGGCTGGAATTCTAATTTTTATACTTAATATTTGTTCTTATTGCATATATTTTATATTAGGCTTAAAACTCTTTTATTTAAACAAAAAGGGGAGGTGTTGTGAGAACTCCTCCAGCCAGTAGCCTTTAAGATACCAACCCACTTGCGTGTGGCCTATTCTACTATAAAAGCCAATGTAAAGCATGCTCACTCTCTCTCCTGGCTTCTGAATTCAGCTCCTGTTTCCCATTCTTGCAGAGAACTGTGATCTGTGAATCTACCCCTAAATAAATAACCTCTTGTTATAGTCAGTTCTGAGTTAGTATAGGATTATTTTAATAGCATCCGTTATCACCTCTATCTGATATAGGGGGCACAAAGAGCCTGACATTCTATTTGCATTTGACCTAATTATGACCTTGAAGAGGATGAAAACTTTTCTTACTATTGACATTTCATTTTAACTCTAATATAGGTACCCAAAAGACACTGAGCCTTCTGATTTTGTTTCCTCTTTAAAGGACACATATAGTTTTATTATTTATAATCCTTGGCCATGAAATTATCTCTGACTGATAGATAATTCTGCTTTGGAAACTAGTTAAATTATTCTGATTGTTTTCATAAAGCAAAACAAAATTGTGAACTCACAACTTAAGGTAGGGCCTTGAGAATAATAAATAGCATAATGGCCTTTGGTGTTTGTTTTGCATCTTCTTTACTTAAAGTAACTACCATAGCCAAATCTCTCTATTTTTCATCTCGTTGTTTGTGTATGTGAACAAATGCAAGAAAGGACATATTTTGATGAATTGTTTTCAACTTTACTTTATTTTTATTTTATTTTTTAATATTTATTTATTTTTTATTTATTATGTATACAATATTCTGTCTGTGTGTACATCTGTAGGCCAGAAG
>LOEQ01003794.1:51300-71200 GCA_001685075.1 Bramus lutescens
TGATCCTAGAGAAGCTAAATAAGAAGGTGAGCCCAAAGAAAAACATATATTTATTTTAGCATCTTAAAGCCTATGGTTAGCTTGTTTATTTGAGACTCCCTTGTTTCTTCAATATAAATACTTAAAAATATCATTAATATTTCTCATATAACTGCAAAAGATATACTCAAATTATTTATTATGATAAATAATGCTTTCTGCTTTTATTTTCATTTGAGTCTACAAAGTTCCTTCTTTAAACAATTTTACATTTATGCATGCATATCTGTGTTTGTCTTTCTGGTACATGTATGAGCTTGTGCCCATAGAAACCAGAAGAGGGCACCAGATTATCTGAGGATGGAGTTATAGAAGGCTCCAAAATGATTACTCACTTGGACCCAAACCCAGATTCTGTCAAGGGTCAGAAAGTTGAACTAGTGAGTTTTCTCTCCAGGGCCTGATTCTAAGAATTCCTTTATGGCCTTGTTGATCTCTTCAATGATATATTGGTATTCAATAATAAAATGTTCAGTTTCTAGTTACTTATAAATTTTTGTCTCTTTTTAATAATTAAATATAGTCAATATAAATAAAAATAATTAAAATGTCTCTTTTATAACTTCTGCTGGTTTCTGGTTTTATTCCATCATAATCTACCAAAACATAAGAAATCATTTATATTCTTTTACATTTCTTAGTCCTTGATTTGCTTTCTTTACCTAGACGTTGGCTTGTTTAGGAGAAGGTATACTAGGCAAATGAAAAAATATCTATTGGATGAAATAATCCATAAATATCAGTTAAGTACATTTGATTTATGGTGTAGTTTACTTTTGAAGTTTCTTTGGTAATTTTTAGTTTGGAACAGCTATCTAAAGATAAGACTGGAGTATTAAAGTTACCTTTATCACTCCATCAGAAACTATGTAATATTTGTTTGTACATTAGTGTTTATTTAAATAAATTGAGAGTTTTTAAATGTGATGTATTGTACCAGACTTTTTCTTTTGGGCCACCAACTAGCTCCCAAATCATGACACAGAGACTCATTGTAAATTTTGAATGCTCGGCCCAGCTTAGGCACATTTCTGGCTAGCTCTTTTTAACTCAAATTAACCTGGTTTTCATTATCTACCTTTTGCCTCAGGATTTATTACCTTTTTTTTTTACTTCTTTGTATCTTACTTTAACTGCTTCTCTATGTCTGTCTGTCTAACATCTGCTTAGCTTCTTGCTCCAGGTGTCTCACTTGATTCATCTCCTCCTTCTTTCATTCTTCTTCTCAAGCCTAGATTTCTCCTATTTATTCTCCCTCCCTGCCATCCCTGCCTATCCTTTCTCCTACATATCTACTAGTCATTCAGCTTTTTATTAGAACAATCTGGTGCCTTAGGCAGGCAAGGTGAAACAGATGCAAAACAGCTTTGCATAATTAAACACATATCCTTACTTAGTTAAACAAATGCAGCTTAAACAAAAGTAACACACCTTTACACAATGTAGGTAATATTCTGCAGCCTAAACAAATGTACCACATCTTTATATAGTTAAAATTATATTCTACAGCAATGTATAATATTTAAGTTGCTATATTTTCCTGATGGCTTTATCACTGTATTGATATATAGTAGTCTTATATATGTTTCTACAGAATTTCTGCTTGAATTCCAATTTATCAGTTATAAGAATAGCTAGAGCATATCTTTTAGATTCCATTCATTTGATAAATTGACTTTCATACTTGAATTTTAATATGTGGCTGTCTGTGTTAATGAGAATCAATACGTGGTTGGTCCTTGTTGTATGATCCAGCTAGCTGGTCTTTGTGATTTTCCAAATTTCTATCTCTCTTTGTGGTAGTTGCAATGTAATTGGCCCCTATAATCTCCTAAGAAGTGGCTCTATTAGATGTGACTTTTGTAGGAATAGGTATAACCTTGCTGGAGGAAGTGTGTCACTGTGGAGGTGGACTTTGAGGTTTCCAATGTTGAAGACATCACCCAGTAAGTCAATTGACTTCCTCTTGCCTGTAAAATGTAGGACTCTCAGATACTCCAGTACTACATCTGCCTTCATGATACCATGCTCTCTGTTATGATGACAATGGACTGAATCTCTAAAGCTGTAGGTAAGTCACCCCAATTAAATGTTTTCTTTTGAAGAATTGCTGTGGTCATGGTCTTTTCACAGCAATAAAACCCCAAAGAGACTATGTCTGTTAAAGATTCTTCTTTATACTGCCCTGTGAAACATCTTTTAGTCATCTTTCTTTGAAGTCCACCTAGAACAATTCCTGAATCCAACTGAAGTTCCCTGGGAAAACACTCTGAAACCTTGGTTTTTCATAACAATGTAAATACCGCCTATTCAAGGTATTGTTACATCTATTAGTGTATCTACACATTGTTCCATTACAATGTGTGCTTCTCAAGTTCAAATTTTATTAATTACATTTACTTATTGCCTATCAGACAGTGTTAAATGTAAAGGATGCACCTTACAAAATGTTTTAAATGTGTATATGAGTAAACAACTAAGAATACCCATAAAAAGAGAAAAGAACTTTTCGTAGAAGAATTTTCTGGTGATTTTAAAAATATTTTCAAATTCTGAATTAATATTTTTAAATGATAAAAATGGAGGTGTTGAGAAACTAAATAATATAATTAGTTGCATATCGTAATGTGACTGAATGAGAAGATGAGCACTCCATAGCATTTTTGCCAGAACAAGACCATCTCATTGATGATATATTTTATAATAATTTTTATTTTAAAATTTAGTTCTGAGTAATGTCTATTATATATTTTTATATTTATTTTTACTCTTTGAAAGTTTTATGCATACATATGATATATTTTGATCATATCTAATATTCTGGGTAGTTTTTTTATTATCTTGAGATTACCTACAGTATATTTTTCCTGAATAAAGTGATAAATAAATAACAATAAAAATAAAAAATAAATGATGTGGTATGGGTTCAGTTATTAGGAGCACTGTCACTCTTGGGTAGATGATCCAAGGTGATATAAAAGAGTAGGAGGAGAAAGCCAATCATATTAATCAATGATTCAGCTTCAGTTCCTGCCTCTTGCTTTCTGCCTTGAGTTGCCACCCTGACTCTCCATGATAAACTGTGATCAGCAAGTCGACATAAATCTTTTCCTTCCAAAGTCACTTTATATACAGAGTTTTCTGTCCTGTCTAATCCTGAAGCCACTCATTTCGAAAGAAACACACAGAGGCCTATATAATTTTAAACTGTTTGGCCTATTAGCTCTTAACTACCTCTTACATCTTAAATTAACCCATAATTATTATCTGTTTTTAATCATGTGGCTTGGTACCTTTTATCAGTGAGTTATTCTCATCTTGCCTCCTCTGCATCTGACTGAGGATGTGACTGATTCTTTGCCTTTCTTCTTCCCAGAGTTCTTTTAGTTTGGGTGCCCCACCTACACTTCCTGCCTGGCTACTGGCCAATCAATGTTTTATTAAACCAATACAAGTGACAAATCTTTACAGTGTAAGAAAGTATTGTCCCACAGCATGCTTCTAGTCATGGGACTTAGAATAGAAATTAAGACATCCACTCCTTAAGTTGCCTCTAACTCTTCCAAGGTTTCCTTAATAAATGTTCCCTCCAACTCTAACTTCATGTCTTCTTCTTTTCGGCACTTTAACAAACTGAGTCATATTGCTGCTGACCATATGAAAATTCATTTAGGGACAGTCATTGGAGAATATTCAAACTACTAGTGGCTGAACTCTCAAAGAAAATTCATTCTCTCTCTGTCTTTGTCTGACTGTCTGTCTGTCTGTCTGTCTGTCTGTCTGTCTCTCTTTCTTAATACCTAACAACTATCAATGACTCTATGAGCAGGTGGAAGAAATCTACATTCATTCTAGAATTTTTATCTAGCTTTGTCTTGTGCAAATCTTGTGCAGGTAACCATAGTTGCTGGGGGGTCCTGAGTTCATTGACCATGCTATATTTATGAAACATCATCCATGTGGTACTTTTATAACCTCATACTCTTCCATTGTTTCCAAACCTTTTGTTTATTTTTGAAGCTGTAGGGAGAGTTGATGAGTTAGCTATCCCAATTCCCAATCATAGTTGAACATTCACAGTTATACTTCTAAAAGAGAGACACAGGATAACTCCCTATGATCTACTGGTCAGAGAGACCCCAGTAGTACCTCTAATGATACAGACTATAACTATTGGTCTTGGTTACCTGGTCTTAAGGTTTTAAGTTCTGCCACTGAAGACACTACATATTTTGGTTGTATGACATAGAAAAACTATCTCCAAATAACTTAAAAAGCACCTCCATAATGGGTAGCTTTCCTAATGCTAGATGGTGCTTTTCAGGTTTCCATGAGAAAAGGGATAGCAACAATATTACCTCATGCCGTATCCTAAATGTTACATACAATACCAACATGTCAGGCAAAATATATCCTATGATACTATAGTGGTAGATATGACCATTAAGGGATAACCAAATACTTTTTGACTAGATTGAAATCTGAACAGTAGGAAGGAATTAATTGAAATACAAATATGCTAAAAACTCTATGGTTAGGGAAGTCATATAACCCAGGGTTGAACCTCCACTGTTTTCTTAAATGGTAATTTAACAAATTATCATTTAGAGTAATGGATTAGAGGGTTAGGTTTAAGGGTTAGAGTTAGGGTTAGGATTAGGGTTTAATTTAAAGCTGTCAAACTACCTTTACAAGGCTGTGATTAGACCTATATTTGTGTGATTCTATCAACCTTGATCAGAGAGGCTACATTTTCCATTGAACAGTAGGTAATGCAGAGATTTATAACTGGTCAAAGTGCTGAGAACACATGATATTTTTCCAAAAGCAATTTGGGAAAGGATATATTTTTTTCACTTATGTTTCTAGACAGAAAGTCAGGGGGCAGGAACTTCAAGCAAAAATAATAGAGAAATGCTGCCTGCTGGTGAAATATGGGACTCACTCACTGGCATATTCTCACATAGTTTTTGTACTCATCCCAGAACTATCTGCCTAGACATGGTACCACTCACAGTGGGCTGTGTTCTTTTAAATCAATTAGCAATCAAGACAATACCGTATAGAATGTCCAAAACCAAATCTGTTTAAAGAAATTCTCAAACTGAACTTCTCTTTGCAAGTTGTATCAAATTACCAATCAAAACTAACCAAGTCTCTTGTGTTTTGCAAGGCCCTCATTCTATTTTTCCTTCAGTTGTAAGATTATAGATTTCCTTGTAGCCATTCCATGTACTCTTCAGTTTGGTTTCTCTTCCTCCAATGCTCTCATTTCTCATCGCCACTGTACCTCATCCATTTGAAATTTTCTGTCTCCAGTATTCCTCTCCCTAACAGAGTCTGCTTTTAGATTCCTACTTTCAACAAGCACTTCAGGTTAAACATGCAAAACAACATATTTGAAGCTAGAAATCAAATATGAATAAAAAATGTGGCATTCATCTTTTGAAACATAGGTGACTTCACTCAGTATAATTTCTTATAATTACATCTATTTACCTGCAACATTCATTTTTCATCACAGTCAAGAAATATTTCTTTATGTGTAACATGTATCACATTCTGATACACTTGTCAGTGATGAACATCTAGGTTGATTCCATTTCTTAGCTATTATGAGTAGTACAGTAATGAACACATGAGTGTATGCTTATCTCAGTAAAAAGTCACGAAGTCCTTTTGGTGTATGCTCATGCTTAGGAAGACATAGAGGAGAACATACTGATGCTGGTTTTGCTAAATATTGTCAAACTGCCTCCTAAATAATTATGCCTATGCCCATAGATTTATGTGCTTATCAACATTGGTCAGAGATGCTTATTGCTGTGGGAAGTGGTTAATACAGTCTTTCAACAGTTCAGCTGCCATAAATAAGTGAGTGTAGAAGCTCAGTTTCAGGTGAGACATCTTTCTCCACCCTCACATCTCAGAAGAGGGGGCTGAAAAACTGCAATAAGGATAGGGAGGCATGTCTGCAGAGTGCTGTCTTTTCAACTGGTCATGGCTGTTACACACATCGAATCACAGCATTTATGCTTATCTGAAGAAGAACTATGCAAGCTCAAGTTGGCTAAAGTTTCCAGAATGGGGGTGAGAGGCCACTGAGGCCCCTACTTCTGGCTGAGGAGCTATTGGCAGCTGATGACTCCTGGAGAGTTACTTTTCTTTGTGTAGTAAGTTGACCATGTTCTAGTGAATTTCACCATGCTCATGTGCATATGGGCAGCACTACCTGGACTCAGTGGGTTGTAGAAGAGAGGACCTACATCAGAGAGGGAGATGAAGTTTAGGTTTCTCAGGGAAATTGGAGTTAGGCTATGGGAGTAGATCAAGATATATTTTGTATATCTATAAATTTTTCTAATAATAATGAAAAAGAAATAATGAAAAGTAGTTATTTAGAGCTCACTGATGTTAGAGGGGTAAAGAACTTCCTGGAACAAAGTAACATTTGCTTATTTTCCGGAAGTCCTGGGTTTTTATACCCAAGGTCTAATGCTAAAAAAAAAGAAAATGGAAATGGATTCTACACAGAGAGCAATCAGAACTCCAGTGTATCTGAATGTTCATCTCTCTCTCTCTGTAACATTTGTTACGGATTACACCTAAGATCTAAGATCTATGACTATGACTTATATTTTATCTTCCCTGCTATTCACTTTTACCAACTAGAGAAATTTCACCTGTGCTTTGATGTTGACATAGCATATCAAAATAAATTATACAATGCTGTAGGGAGAAGTATCTTAATCCTTTCTCATTTCAGGAAACATAATTGAAATAAATACATTTACTAGCATGGATTGAGTGATTTCTCTTTGTAAGGCTTTGATTGAAGTACCTTATGGACTTTAAGACAGTTAGCCTTCATATTAAGTGCATTTACACAATTAATATCCATTAATGCCCTTTAAACAACATCACATCTGGGTAACATTACTCAAATTTATCTGACAAGAAAAACCTAAAATGCAGAGTATCTGTGAAACTTGCTTGTCACCATCTACTTGCCTGATTATTAAACTTAGAGAGTTTAGACCCAGGTACTCAGGTTTCCTCAGGAGACCATGAATGGCTTCTTGACACTGATGGTATCTACAGATCTAGGTTCACATTTGTAAGTTGAAGATCAAAGTTAATTTCTAATTCAAATTTGGGTATTTTTGTGAATCTGCATTTTGTTTCACATTCCTGGTAGCAATTGTAGTATACAAAAATATATTTAACATCATTTTTTTTTACAGTCTAGCCATAAGTTAGGATGTAAAATTACCTTCTTCTCTTTCGGTATTTCCCTGGGGCACAAGCTCTGAGTAAACAAAAACGTCACACTAGGGTTGTGGCAAAAATTAGCAGAAAAACAGACTGAAACCCAGGACAAAAAACTCTTAAGGCCATGCCATCTGTGGTCTGTGGATTATTTTGATCTAATATCACTGTGAGTGCGTTATGTCTGGAGTCACAAATACTATGAAAAGCTGGTTTATTAAGAAACTGTAATATATTTCAGAGTGTTGGCTTGGCAAGGGGCTTACATTCTTCTGCCAGGATCCCAATGGCTTACTGACGCACGCGCACAATTAATAAAAACTCAAGGTCAGAAATTGGGCTTCAATCTGAAGATCTGAAAAGCAAAAAAGCCAGCCACTGGTTCTTACCATGACCTCAGACTGAAGTGGCCATCCTGCCTCCCGGAATATCAGAATGAGACTGTGTGTTGAGAGCTGTTTCTTCCCATTTTAAAATCCTCTCTAGGGCTGGGATTAAATGCATGCACCACTGTGATTAAAGACATTTACCACCCAATCTCTATGGCAATTAGTCTGGCTACTTGGATTAAAGGTGCATGTCATTATGGTTACTGGGATTAAAGATGCGTGTCATTGTAGCTACTGAGATTAAAGGTGTGTGTCATTGTCGTTACTGGGTTTAAAGGTGTGTGTTAGCAATACCTGGTCTGTAAGGCTGACCAGTGGTAGTCTTTTGCTCTCAGCTATTCAGGCAGCCTTTATTTATTAAAATACAATTGAGATGCCTGTACAATTTACCCTTTCCTCTGTGGGTATGCCAGTGGGAAAAAAGCCAAAGGTAGTTAACTGCCTCTTTGGCCTCTTCTTATAAGGAAACTCATTCCAACATAGGAGTTACAGCCTCATGACATACTCTCAAAATGCCCATATATAAATTCTATCATCTCATTAAAATGAAGTTTTCTGCAAGAATTCTGAGAGAAAATACAGATTTAGTTTCAATCAGTGTGATATAATTTCTAAATTTATCTTAATAAAATTATAAATTAGACATATCAAAGTGAACCAGAGTTTATCCAAGAGCAATCAATGGTTCTCATACCACTTATAATGCTAGGAGGAAATATCATAGAAACAGACAAGATATGAGATTCTTACAAAGTGTAGAGATCTGTAGGTGAGAAGTGGTCCAGCTTTGCATTCTTCAACTTCTTTTTACTAGAATGAGTTGCTTGAAGGTATCAAGTGATTGCATAAAGAATAAAGGGTTTGTTGGCCTCATGATTTTACAGCTTTCTTTCAAGACAGTGAGAACAGTGCTTTGAGCTTTCTAGCTGGTTGCATTAGACTATACTTAACCATTAATTGATTTCACTTAATCACATTTTGTATGCTAAGATTTTTGCCTGGATATTATTTTCCACTACAAGAATTTAATAGAAAAATATGCCTAATTCAGAGTCTGCTTATTTACATATGAGTCAGCACAGCATGGTAAGAATATATGTAGAACAAATAGCTACTTTTGTGAGCCAGGACCCAAAAGCTGTAAAGAAATAAGAAGACACTTGTCCCACAACCTAAAGGACCCCCCCAATACACACACTGAAACCTACCTACAAAGGCATTGATAACCTTCCAGAACTTCCTGACCCAACCTCAGGGAGCAAGCCTTCAACACATGGCTGTTTGGGGAAAGATGCAATATAAATACCCTAGAGCAGCTACAAAAAGTTGTTTTCTTTTGGCAAATAAATATCAGTGGCATTCTCACAGTACTTGCAGCTGTGAGATTAAGGTTCATAGAGAGCAAGGGAGTCTCTGTTGGATGTCCCTGGACTCCTATATGAGCAGCCTGAGAAATGTTTTCATATGTACCATTTAGTGAAATCTTCTCTATTAGCCTCATGGGCTGTTATTCTTTTAAAAGTTAGCTCAACTTCAAAATTAGCTGAAACACAGACAGCCTCTCTTCTGCACTGAGGTCTGATCCATTTCACATGCAAATTGTCTACTGTTAAATTTAACAGTCAAAATGTGATCTTGCAGACTCACTCCCAGCTTAGAGGCCCACTATAAAACCCTGTAACGTTCTGCAACCAATTCATGGGCTCAGGTCCATTTTTCTTTATTTTTTATTTAATTTTTTCCACTTTATTATTATTATTATTATTGAAAAATTTCCACCTCCTCCCATTTCCCTCCCCTTCACCCCCCCTCCCTTTCCAGTCCAAAGAGCAGTCAGGGTTCCCTGCCCTGTGGGAAGTCCAAGGACCTCCCCCCTCCATCGAGGTCTAGGACAGTGAGCATCCAAACACATTAGGCTCCCACACAGCCTGTACATGGAGTAGAATCAAGTCCCAGATCCATTGTCCTTGGCTTCTCAATCAGCGCTCAGAGCACTGCCTGCTCTCCCAAAGGTCATGAGTTCAATTCCCAGAAACCACATGGTGGTTCACAACCATGTGTAATGAGATCTAGTGCCCTCTTCTGGCCTGAATGCACACATGCAGACAGAATACTCAGGTTCATTTTTCAATCTGTTTCCTCTTCTACCTTGAGCCACCTAGTTCTTCCAACTGCAGATTCCAAACTTAGACTTTCAGTTTTTACAGGTGTTCAAGGTGTTCAAGGGTATTTCCTTAGCATGTCCCTTCAGAGCAAAACAATGCGATGTAGGTATGTAGGTGTTTTTTATTATTTTTATTTTATTTTATTTTATTTTTTTGACTTGGCAAATTCTCAAGGCTGGAAGATTTTAGATACTTCTCGGGAGTCACACAGAGTCTGATGAGCATATACAACTTTCAGTTTGTGAGATTTTTCTCTTCTACATGAGATTGGATTGTGATATTAAGTCGCAGGAAACTTTTTTTTACGTGAGATATCTGTAGATGCAAAGGTGCTGTGTATGCTGAGGCAAACAAAGTTTATATTTCACCCTGCTTTTTGGCTAAGCTGATTTCTTCATCCTTATCAATTCTTGTGGACCTTTGCAAAAGTAAGATATAGCTTAGAGTCTTTAACCAACTTTTACTATCTGATCATCTTTTATCTTTGATCATTTTTGCAATTTTGTATATTGCCCCTTCATGTTTTTGCTGCCTTTTTTATCAGACAGAATGAGTTTATTAACTTCCCAAACAAGAGTTATGGTGATTCTACAAACTTTTTTTCTTATTGCTATGCCATCCATCTTCTTGATGACTGTAAACATCTATTACTGACGATTATTCATGTTATATCAATGAATGGGATAAGCAATCATAACCAGATATAGCTTTAAACATGATAGCTTAGGGTAATGGATAGACTCTAAGTAGGATAATGGACTAGTTTTCCTTGCCAATGACCACAGGAATCAACAAGTTGTTCCATTTATAGTGAGTGTTATACTTATTCAAAGGCTTAGTTATCCACAATTGGTCCATGAAAGTTCACTCCACATCCCTAAATTTCTTGTCCCTAAACACTTAAATATTCCCTCCTTTGGGTTCTCTGCTTCATATATACTCATTGCCATTCTGCTCTAATTGTTTACTTGTAGGCAATCCATCAGCAAACCCATTGTGAAAGTTTGGGGCACAAGAGGACAAGGCCAGAAAGAACTTTGTGATCAATGCATGGCTTGGACCTGAGCATATGGAGTTTTCTTTGAATACCCGTCAAATGATTTTACAGAAGACATCATACATTCCTCGAAGGCACACTCAGAAATTGGGTAATGGGTCTTTTTTTAGCAAGATGGGATCATTCATTATCTTGGAAATATTGAAAGGCCATTTCCTGAACCCTGATGTGTTCCATTCTCTTGGGCACTTGAGATTTCTGTAAGAGAGAAAATTAGAAAGGGATCAGTTCAGACAGTTGTATAAAAGGGCTATCTCTGATGGGAACATAAAGAAAGAGAAAGGACTGTCAGAGAAGAAATAGAATAAAAAATAGAGGTAGTCAAGGTTGAAGAGTAAGAATGGCTACAATTAATGCCTGTTCTTTGTCTAAATTGAATAACTATTATTGGAAGAACACACTGATTCTCAAAGGAAAAAATGGCTGAACCCACTCAGAAAAAATAACAAGCCTTTCAGATAGTAGTACTGAAGACCCAGGATCACTGAAGATTACAGTTCATTTTGAGCTTACATAGTGTGCCCGAGAACTGGGAAATGAGCAGTTTACCTGTAGCTTTTCTTAAGGCTGAGACAATTTTTATATCAAACCATAAAAAATATGAAAAGTGGTACTTGTATTTCAGTTTCCCTTATGAACATATGAACATACTTGTAAAAATTTAAACAAAATATAGGATGTTGAATCCACTAATATATGATCAAATAAGGATCGATTTATTTCTATCTTCATATTATAAAAACTTTAAAGCAAATTTTCCCTAATTTACCCACTAAAGGGCAAGCACAGGAAATAAAATTAAGAAATGTACCTGCTTACTAAAATTGTGTAGAAACATACACCATTTTGAAACAATATGCTTAAGTTCTTTTTTTTTTTCTTTTTGAGACGTGGTGACATGGTTTTTCAGTGTAGCTCCAGCTGTCCTAGAGCTCTCTCTGTAGTCTGGGCTGGCCTGGAACTCAGAGATCTGCTTGCCTCTGCTTCCCGAGTTCTAGGATTAAAGGCATGTGCCACCATGACCAGCTGCATAAATACTTTTACAACTCTATATTTCAGAAGACAAGATGCACAGATGACCTACTATCTATGTTAAGATTCACATCAAAGATACCATAAAATAGTGCAAGCAAGTTCATGGATTTTCAATGCTTGCAGCCTCTGACACATGCTAGCTAAAAGCTCATGAGATACGAACTTGTTATCTATACTTGAAAAAGAAGAAAAAAGAATACTCTGAATCATAACTATGTAAGCCTGGAATCAGATTAATGATATTTATAGTTATCTGAAACTGTCTATCCTACATAGACTTAAGAAGATATCTGGTTCATCGAGACTTGCCCAGGATTTCAAAGAATACACAACCCTCACCTTAGCTCTTTAATAACGCCATTTCATATATTTTAATACTACTTAGTTTTGCTTTTGTGTGCATTTGTGTGTATGCATTTAAACACAATACTCTTTACTATTAGGAACCTAGCCTGGCAGCGGTGGGGCACGCCTTTAATCCTAGCACTTGGGAGTCAGAGGCAGGTGGATCTCTGTGAGTTCGAGGCCNGAGTTCGAGGCCAGCCTGGTCTACAAGAGCTAGTTCCAGGACAGGCTCCAATGCCACGGAGAAACCCTGTCTCGAAAAACAAAAACAAAAACAACAACAAAAAATATTATGAAGCTAAGATAGCGTCATTGAACATAATACATTTCCCTGGTGCTTTTATATTTAATTTATAGCACCTATAAATGCTCATTTTGTTTACAATTATGGTAATTTTAACAGCCATACTATTAACTTTGATATATATATAATTATTATAAATCATAATATTATATATTGCAAATAGCATAAACACTAGTGTCACAGATCATACAGAATATATACATATATCTAGATCTGTCTCTCTCTATATATACCCTGCTGAATCTGTATGATCTGTGATGCTAGTGGTTATACTATTTATAATATTATTTAAAGAGTTGAGAGTATCTAAAATTCTTAGTTGTTACTTCCACCACTCCTTTTCTTATAGAAGTAATAAAATGTCATAACAACAAAAAGAAAAGATGTCAGAGTACTTGGTATATGGGATATTTTAAAATATTCTGTAAGTTGAGCTAGACAGGACCAATCATGCATTGCAGTTCACAAACAAATAATCTAAGCAGGACAATTCAGAGGCAGGATGTGACATGAGGTCTTTAACCTGCCCCACCCCAATTCCTATGCCCATCACTGAAAGCCAGCTTAACTATTCTGAATCTCACTGTGGAAAACTAATACCTTCAGGATCTTTAAACCACAGAGTGGAAACCAAACAAAGTGCCACGTAATTACCCAGGAATAATGAATAATGCCATTTCTCTTCTTAATTTCATCTGTTCACTTGCTGTAGGATCCACACTCAAGGAGACATAATAGTTCCCTGGAAACTGCACAGGTATGACATATATAAAGCCTTAGCAGAATATCTGTGCACACATTAGCTTATGTTGTAAGTAGACTCAGCAATTTGAACAACACACAGGAAGAAAACAATGGGAGATGATGATATAGCTATGTTGCCTTAACATTCAACTGGAAGGATTTTCATGTATCTTTTAAAAAGAATGTATTGTGTTTTAAACAAAAATTATGTGTGGTTTTGATGAAAGCAGCAGCAATTGTTATCAATTTTCCATTTTCAAGGAGTACATCACTTAGATCCTTTCTACTTCATATCACCAAAGTTCTTATGTCTGCAGTTCATATATCAAGTTTATTCACTAAACTTAAACAAAATGTGCATGTATTATCTTGGAATAGCAATAAAATGAAAATTTTGTTATATACCAATTCTCATACTAACATTTATGAATATAAAACATTTTGTGTATATGTTCTTAAAAACATACATGTAAGTAATATTCTATACACTGAACATGTTATATTATATACTTGGGAATAAGATATATATGTGTACAAGTATGTAAGAACAGTTAATAAAAAAGAGACTATGAATTTGAAAGAGAGGAAGAAGGGGTGTATGGTAGTCTTTGGTGGGAGGAAAATGAAGGGGGATGTGGTGCAATTATGTTATAATCTCAATAAATAAAAGATTTAAAAATTACTCAGAACTAGGAATGATGGTACACACCTGTAATCTCAGTACTCAGGTGAAAGAGGAAGGAAGCATTATAATTCTACCTTAGCCTTGACTTTATCATAAGGCTTTGTCCTTAGAAAAACAAGACATGTGAGTTTATTTGTGGATGCTATCATCTATATAATCACTGCTATTATTAGATAGGAATACATAAAACAGAATTTAACACCATCCCATTGAGTCACGAAATATAATTCAGCATACACATGAAAGAGCTAGAATGTAACCATGCCTCCTTGTTTCTAAATCTTAAGTTCTTTAGGAGTTGCAGTGCCTACAGGCTACATATCAAGAACACAGAAAAGGGCAGACTACCAGGTCATTTCTTATCAGCTTTCCTTTCATGCTTAATATATTTCCAGAAATATGGAGTGTCTCCCTCTCACGTCCTCAGACAAAGTTACCCTTGCTGTCCTCTGCCAATGATATACTCTCTGTCACCAGGGCTTATATAGATAGTTTATTTGTGTTTTAATAAATAAAACTTGCCTGAAGATCAAAGTGCAAAGCTAGCCACACTATTCAGACATACAGGCAAAGCAGTAATGGCACACAACTCTAATCTCAGCAGCCTAGTTAGCCATTGAGGCTGGGCAGTGGTGGTACATGCCTTTAATACCAGCACTAAAAGGGCATATAAAGAAGGATCAGGCAGACGCTTGGCACTTTTCAGTCTGAAGATTTATTAAAGGTTAGAGCTATCTAGTGGCTTGGCTGTTTTCCTTTCTGATCCTCAGTCTGAATCGCAACATCTGTCTCTGTGTTTTTATTAGCCATGCTACATCTAGCACCCAACCTTTGTGGTATGAATTCATGAAAAAAAAACCCATATCCTTGTGGTTTTACAGCCACCAGCATATGCCAGAACTATACACAGCCAGAGTCATTGCCCTACAGGCCAGGTTTTCCTTTCTTCTCTCCTGGTGGACTTTCCCTGAACCCCCTTCTCAGACTGCTGGCAAAATAGGTAGGTTCTTTGAAATCCAGTCAGGATTTTACTGTTCTAAACAGCAGCAATAAGCTTTATATCTTCATCATCATTGGCAGCAGATTTGGTGAGGAAATTGGAAATTCTTAAGGGAGGAGGAATTAGTTAAAAGGGATAGGGTTTTTCCCACATTTAAAAATGGAATCACAATTACAATAGAGAAAGTTAGGTCTCTGCATGATTATGTGATGCATGATTTAAAACTGAAACAACTAAATGAAGGGATAATCAACTTATCCAGAATTGATATACTGTTAATTATCATTTTGATAATTCTTGTTGTTGTTTTGATAATTCATGGTGCATCTCTTAAAAAGTGGTTTGTTTTGACTACCAAATGATAGAGAAGAACAGCCTAAGGTGTTCAAACAGCCAGCTTTAATCTATCCAGGAACCTTTCAGAAACTGCCAAATGATAGAGGCACTGTAAGAGCTAATTGGACTACTGTGCCAATGTTAGATTTAAGGAGATTCCAGGAAGCAATGGCCTCATATGGCATACATTCATCTTTGTGAAGCAAATGATAAATTCATGGTTGGATTGTAATATAACTGATGTGGGATTCCTCTCTGTATGCTATGATTACCATTGATTAATAAAGAAACTGTTTTGGGCCTATAGCAGAGTAGAATAGAGCTAGGTGGGGAAAACTAAACTGAATGCTGGAAGAAAGAAGGCAGAGTCAGAGAGAAGTCATGTAGCCACAGTCAGGGACAGATGGGCCAGAACTTTGCCTGTAAACCACGGGCCTCATGGTAAAATATAAAATTAAAGTAATGGGATAATTAAAGATATAGGAATGAGCTAGAAATACACATAAGCTAATAGACTAAGCAATGTTGTAATTAATACAGTTTCTGTGTGATGGGTCAGGGCCGCCAGACATAGACATATTGCCTCCCACAACATAGAACTATCCCTAAAGCCTTGATAGACTTGCTTAAAGCTGTTTTAGAGCCTGGTCCACAATTACAATGGAGTAACTGGTTCAGAGAAGTGGCTAAGACTACTGAACAATGGAACAAACTTAGTGATACGGAGATTTCCCAAGATCAGCTTCTTGGAGCAGGAGAGTATGCTAATATAGAAAGTTAGTCTGTATATGATGAACATGCCCTATATGGACCATGCCATGCAGCAGCTTTGAATGCTTGAGAAAGAACGAGAGAAGTAGGAAAGAAAATTGAGCCATTTACTAAAGTTATACAGGGTCCAAAGGAAGCCTTCATGGATTTCTTATAAAGATTGACTTTAGCAGTAAATAGAGGATACCAAATTAAAAAGTTAGACAAATAATACTTGACTCTTTGGCTTTTGAAAATTTTAATTTTCAATGCAAAGAATAATTTAAAGACAAAGTTAGCACTCTTGGAGGAATGGATCCAAGATACAATCAATATTGAAGCTTGTGACCATGATGATGCTTGGATAGGAGAAATAATTTTAAGAGGTTTGAAGAAACATCAAAATGACAAGTGTTATAATTGTGGAAAGCAAGGTCACCTTAAAAGGGATTGTAACCATGGTATTTCTAGAAACAATGATTTTTTTTCTAATCATAATCCAAACAAAACACCCATTCCTTTGGATTATGCAGAAGGTACAGCAAAGGCAAGCATTGGGCTAATGAATATAGATCAACAAAAGAGATTTTCAAAGTAATCCTTTCCTGTTAGGAAACTCCTTTGAGGACCTCTCACAGGCACCTATGCCAAATTTGGTTCGGTCATTACCTGCCATCTTAGAGGAAAGCTTCTTTCCAGAGTAATTACAGACCCCCAATGCCTATTGTAAGAAACCATACTGCTCTGAATAACAGAACAGCTATAGAAGAAAGGATAAAAATTCAAGAGATATCATAAATTAAGTATTTTGGCAAACTTCTATAAATGAAGGAAGACCAAAATTAAGCATGCAAATAATTTTGTCAAAATTAAAAATACAAATAAAATACATTGTCATTGAAGTGCTGTTAGGCATAGGTGCATATATAACAATAATTTTACCATAATCTTGACATTCAAATTGGTCTCTTCAGGAAGTAATGTTAACTTTTCAGGGGTTGGAACTTTATCTCAGGTAAAACAGCACATGAGATGGGTCAAATATATAGGACTAGAAGGACAGACAGGAAAATTAAAGGCATATGTGGCTAATACAGCAATAAATTTGTGGTGTTGTGATTTGTTACTGCAATGGAATATTCCCATAATTTTAGAAACAAACTATAAATTAACATATGTTTCTGGAAAAATTACTAGAAAGCATTATAAAGAACATTCACTGACCTTTCAGGTTGTACAAGAACAGGGAACAATAGCAATTGATCTTCCAAAGGCACCAACAGCCCTACGTATAAAATGGTTGACAGGCAAACCTATATGGGTTGTGCAATGGCCTTTAAATAGGTTTTAGAAGAGCTGGTAAAGGAACAGTTAAATGTTCAACATATTCTTGAAATTATCCTGTAGTTATTATAAAAAGAAATATGGAAACTGGAGAATAGTATCAGATCTAAGAGCTATTAATTAGGTGAGTCAGCCAATAGCATCTCTGTAGTCCGACATTCATTTGCCTTCTCTATTAATTTAATTTAATGTTTGTTTCTTAACTATATATTTACAAGAAAAAGACAGAAAAATTTGCATTCACAGTGCCTACTTATAATAATTCTCAGCCTGCTAAGAGATATCAATGGAAGAGTCTCCCACAGGGAATATTAAATAGCCTCACCTTGTGCCAATATTTTATATGGTAGCCATTCTAAATGATTTGTAAGCAATTTCCTGAATCTATAGTTTACCATTACACAAACATCATTTTATTCTCTGATTCAAGTTTAGATACTTTAGAAAGAACATTTGAAGAAATAAAGAAAAATTTTGCCTTGCTGGGGAATACGAATTGCTCCTGAAGCAAGACAAAGAGGACATTCTATTAATTATATAGGACATAAAATATGTTTACAAAAATTTAGACCCCATAAGGTGAAAATTAGGAGGGATTGATTGCACATTTTTCATGACTTCCAAAGATTTCTCGGAGTCATTTCCAATCTATGGCCCACTTTTGGGATAAAGTTCAATAAACTTAAATTTTAACAAAGCCTTAGATGGTGACAACTTAAATAGTCCAAGAAAATTATCAGTTGAAGTTGAGAGCATATTAGCTTTGATTAAAGGGAGATTACAGAAGGCACATGTGGATCATATGGATTTAAAGCTTATCTGCATTCTGGTCATATTACTCTCTAAACATTCCCCTACAGGAAATTTATTGCAGAGGGAAGATATTTTCTTACAGAGGACATTTTTACTATATAAACCAAGTAAAAAATTAAAAACTTATGTGGAAAAGGTCTCTGAGATAATTCAAAAAGGAAAATTGAGACTTTGTCAATTAACAGGAATAGACCCAGCAGAAATTGAAGTATCATTCACTAAAGATGAAATTGACAAATATAGTAAGAAAGTAAACTCTAGGAAAAGCTTGCAGCATTTTTGGGGGGAGAGAATAACAATACCCAAAAGTGCCACCTATCCTCTTGCAACCTTTGTGGAACTCTGAAACACAGCTTGCTCCAATACTGAGGGGACTTGAGAGGTGAATAAATAGCCACATGACAGGACACCACACTCTCTAGGACTTCCACAGTAGGACAAAACCCTGAGCCCCCTCCCCTATTCCCTAGACTTTTCTAGCCAGCCACCAGGGAGTTTCCTGTTGGTAGGCTTCCCCAAAATCTAACCCTATCCAGCAGTGCCTCCAAACTACTAGCCCCACGCCATCTCCAAACCCACTTATGAGCCTGCAACCTTGGTGGAACTGTGAAACACAGCTTGGTCCAATACTGAGGAGACTTAAGAGGTGGATGAACAGCCACACAGCAGGACACTCCACTCTCTAGGACATCCACAGTAGGACAAAACCCCAGGCCCCTCCCTATACTCCTTGGCTCTTCTAGCTAGCCAGCAGAGTTTCCTAGGGGTAGTCTCCCTCAAACCCAACCCCATCCCCTGGACCTTTTAAGCTACTAGCCATAGCCTGCTTAAGAGCTGAGAGCTTGCTATAATACTGAGATGACCAAGAGCTTGCTACAACACTGAGGGAACCAAGAGAGAGCAAACCAGGAGAGAAGATCAAGAAAGAAGACTTATAAAGACCTCAGAGGCTTTCTGAGACAGACAGTACAGAGCAGGCCAAGAAAAACTCCCAAACACTGAGACAGCCACTGCAATCATTGGACCAAGATGTAAGGACACTGCCAGCCCCATTTGCAGGAAGAGATGGGTAGGGCACCAATGCAAGAATTCCTCTAAGAACCTAAAAAGCAACATGGTAACACCAGAAGCCAGTGTTCACACAATAGGAAGATGTGATCATCCTAATCAAGGAGAAGTAAAAGAAAATGACTTTAACGTAATTTTATGAAAATGATGGAAATCTTTAAAGAGGAAATGAAAAACTCCCTTAAAGAAATGGAGGAAAAGACAAAAAATTGGAAGAAATTAATAAATCTCTCAAATAAACCCAAGAAAACCAAGAAAAAAACAATCAAACAGGTGAAGCAAACAGTTCAAGACTTGAAGACTGAAATAGAGGYAATAAAGAAAACACAAACTGAGGGAATTCTGGATATGGAAAATCTGAGTAAATGAACAGGAACTACATATAACCAATAGAATATAAAGGATAGAAGAAAGAATCTCAGGTACTGAAGATACTATAGAGTAAATAGACTCATTGGTCAAAGAAAACATTAAATCCAGCAAATTCTTAACACAAAGCATGTAGGAAATCTGGGACACCATGAAAAGACCAAACCTAAGAATAATGGGGGTAGAAG